>JAGPOY010001884.1:6771-22780 GCA_018983105.1 Silene uniflora
AACTCTATTTTACTCGATTATTTCACTTTAATTAGTGTTTTTGTGAGCTAATATTGCATTCTAGGATTATTGCTCGTGTTTGTCGCATTTTGTAGGAATCTAAGCACTCGGAGGCTTTTTCTCGTCACTTTAGCAGACCTCGGAGTTTGTAAAGCTAAGTAGAAGTAAACTTGACATGACATGACACTTAAGGAAGAAATGAGAAGTCCGAGCAAAGATGACACTAAGTAAATTAAAGAAATGAGCCCAAGAAACGAAGTCAAGAATTGAAGCCCAAATAAAGTGATGGAGTTTAGGGCAAGCTTAGGATTCTTCTTAGGATGCTCACATAAGAATTTTGAATGCTAAATTCTCACTTAAATCGGGTGATTAAGAGGCATTAAGAGGCTTGTATTGAATCCTCTTAGCAATTAATCGAGCAATTAGTGCCTCTTTGACTCTTACAATTCCTATCTCATTTCCTATATAAAGGGGGTAGACTTGGACACTTTGACACACACTTCCACAATATATTTCTCTCATATTTTAGCACAAATCTTTAGTTTTTTAGTTCTTAGTTTAGTTTAGATTTCATTTAAGCATTTCCATATTGTTATTTACATTTCCTCAAACATTTCAAGTTATAATTCAATTTACATTACAAGTTAATTTACATTTCATTCATTGTTCTTTATTTCCAAGTTCTTCCATTATCAAGGTAATTTCATTTCTTGCATTACTTTTATTATTCATTTGTCATTAGATAATTTACATTATACTCGAGTAATTTCCATAGTCTAGGGATTAGGGAAGCCATGCATGAATAGTTCTTGTAATTGTTGAAATGGGATAAATTGATATCGATAAATTGTTTCTATCACATGCTCGTTTTGTTTTGATTAATCTGTGTTTAAAGTACACAAACATTGGTTAAGTTTGGTAATTCATTTTATAAGTTGAGAGGCACGGAATTTAAGTTAGAACGACCTAGTAAGATCGAAAACCTCTAGGACCCGTTCATATGGTTGACACTAAGGTCGAAAGCCGGGTGTCTTCAAGCCTAAACATTTATCATTTTTATCAATTGCTATGTTTAACTTGAACATTTACATAATTTCCATGTGTGACCCGACTTCCCTAGACGCTTTCTCTATTATTGTTTTCATTTTAATTGCATAACCAACCAACCAACCAACAAATAAACCGAACTCGACAGAATTCAATCCATAGCAACTTGTTTAGCAAACTCACGTCTCCTTGTGGTTCGACCCCTATTACTACATTTATTTGTGTTTAGGTAATTTATTTTTGCATAGGTGTGCGATAGCCTATCAATACATATATTTCCTTAAAATTTTATAAGCCAATACTGATGCGTGCATTTCATATAGACTTCACGGTCCATTTTGGCACGCATTTCTATGTCATTTAGGTGATTTCTTGTCACTTTATACCCCGAATTCGCTACTTTGTACTTTCATTGCCATTTTGTAGGTACAAGTCGAGAAGTAGTGAAAACCGAGCCAAAACTGTCCCAAGCACGCATATTTAGGAGATGGAGGAGACGGAACGGATTGCTCGCGCATTGGAAAGCGTGAAACCACCCCATATCCAAGTCAAAGGCCAAGTTATGAGTCAACACGGGTTGCAAAAGACAGAAGACCTCGATCGACCCATGCTTTTGGTCGATCGAGAGGATTGCATATGCTGAAGGCCTCGATCGAGCTGTCCTGTGCTCGATCGAGTGATCACTTATGAGGAAGGTCTCGATTGAGTTTGTGCTTTATTCGATCGAGAGGTTGGTTTAAGATTTCTACTCGATCGAAAGGCTATTATCTTTGATCGAGTGTTTACTGTTACTGGGCCTTTGTCCGTGACGCATTAGGTTTTAATTTCGCATTAGCTTTATTATAAATAAGGAGATTAGCTCGCTAATCAGGATCATCTTGGAACTTTTACTTTTACTTTCTACCTTTGATTTTATTCATCTTTACCTAGCATTTGGCTACTGTTACTTTTGGAGATCCGATTTCCGGCTCGTTTCGATTTCCGATCTACTTACTTTGTAATCATTACTCTCTCCCTTTTAATTGATTCTTGTTTCTTTGTTATTGCTTTTATTATTTCTTTTGTTACCATGTCTTTCGTTATTATCGTAGCAATTGCTAGCGTAGTATCCCAAGCCATGCGTAGCTAATTTCATTAATATGCTAGGATGAGGGAACCCGTGGTAGTAACATGATAGGTTTGACATGTTAGGTTAGTTTTGAGATAAGAATCGTTTTAAGCATTTTAATTGTCAATTGGTTGAATGAGTGCACGCAGGAGACCGATTACTTAGTTAACCCCGACCTGGATCGAAAGATTGGTAGGGTAGACTTGCTTAGACACGATATGCGATTCCTAATAGGGCGAAAGTCAGTTAGGATGACCTTAGGGTGATTAGAGACCGAAAGGGTATAATCACTGGTTTGAGACCGAAAGGAGATAACCGTTGCTCTTCTTATCAAAAGACTGACCGACCTAGTTAACCCGATAGTGTAGTTACCACGGTAGACCGATTCATGGCATGTTTCCCCCTTTATCTGATTTTATTTCATCATTTATTTGCTTTATTTCTCTTATTCTCTTTTAATCTCGTAGTTTAAATACCAATCAATTAAAACCCCCAAATTTGTGACTAGACAGATTAGATTATAGATAGTTGTTTACCTCCCTGTGGAGATCGACCCTACTTCCGTTGACTACTCAGTTAGTAGACTTAGGCTTTATTTTTGGTGTATTGACGACACGCATCAAATACCTAGTTGAAATTATCAATTTTAAGGAAGATATATTGCCTTGACCCAACGGTCAACCCGTTACGGGTCGAGTTTCGACCCACTATTTACAGGACAAAACGGGTTCGGGTATTTTACGGGTTTGGGTTGAAAAAATCGGGTTATTTGCGGGTTTTTTACGGGTCGGGTTACTATCGGTTTTCGGGTCGGGTCAGGTTTTGACAGTTAATTAGGTTGAGTTTTTGTGCGAGTTACTTTAACTATTCTTCATCCCCTCTGGTTCTTTTTCAAAACTTTTCCAAATCAGCCTTTTGAGAGTGATTTCAGGCGCTCAAGGTAATGGTGATTAGTTTGGCCTTAAATGACAGATCGAGGCTCTGGTGTTTCCTTCCGCAAGATTCGCTGAGGATGGACTTCTTGAGGCAAACGAAGAGACTCTAGCATATCATGGATATACTGAGGCAGAAAGCCAGTTGGACTAGTGAAGAAGGGTCATGTGAGAGTGTTGGCTCCAACTTCAATCCTAACAGTGGTCTTGGCTTGTCTAGATGCTCTTGACGGTCACTGATCATCTTTAAATAATTCTCTCGATGTGTTTTCTACTTTAGTAGATTCTGAGCTTAGCTTTGTGATGTGACCGTATTTTACGCACATTTAGTCCCCTAACTAGCCTTATTTTGCATGCTAATATAGACTTTTATAGTCATTTTCTTCCTATTTGCTTTCCTAGTGCATTTTACGTGTTTTGTAGGAAAGGAAGGAAATAAGGCGGGATTCCCGTCTTTTGTGCACATTTGAGAGCTAAATGACGATCTAGAGGAATAACACGAGGAGGAGACGTGAATGACGGCCCGTAGACCCTTTAGCATGAGGATTAGGAAGAAGATACGAAGGCACATGAGCTACTAGTTGGCCTCAAGACAACCTAAGAGCGAAGAAGAAGCTAGAAGAGGGTTATTACGCCCGGGATGATTTCATCCCACTCGAGATGGATCAACCCGCATGGGTCGATTCTAACCCGCCCGGATTCTGCGACAGGATGCATTTTTTTAAGGTAAAGAAACTAGGTTAATCGAAATTAACCTATAACATCCTCACGGATATGAGAGGTAACAAAAAGTAGAAAACTTTCAATATACCATCGAAATCGTAACACACTACGGAGTAATTAGGAGGGCGAAGAGAAGACTCAAACAAAGTAAGTCTAAAACAACAAAGCCCAAAAGAAAAGGAAAAAAACCAACAATAAAAAGACAGTAGAAAAAAGTCCTAAAGATCCAGAGTTTTCAATCTTACAAAATGTCAATTTTTGCTAGGAAACCCATAAAAACAGTGGATCTCAATTCAACAAAAGTCTAAAACTATGAAACATATATTGGTTTGATCTACCCAATCTTCCAAAAATACTAGTGTTCAGCTATATAAAAGCTCAAGAAATTTATGTTACATTCTTGATTTCACCTTCATATCTCAAGATGAAGGACTCAAGAAAGCTTTCCAAGGCTAAAAAAGGGAAGCAAAAAAAGTCTAATCTTAAAGAAGATAAAAATCAAGAACAATAAATGAAAAAATTTCTAAAAAATAAAGAGCAAATTGGGGTAAGAAACTCAAACATGAGTTGGTATGATCTCATGGAATAATGCCACAACATAACTTGTAAGGGATGGATGTCTGATTAACCCAAGAAATTAAGGAGTAGCCACGATTAGCAAATTATAGAAAAATCAAACATGCCTTCCCTTACTTACCAAATTGTTAACTCAAACACAAGCCTAAGAAATAAAATCTGTATATGATAAAGACTCAGAGAACTTTCTATTGTAGATCTTGAATTTAACCTCCCGTTCGTAAGATAAATGACTGAAAAATGCTCTCCTAGACTAAAATGGAGAGCAATTAGAGTCGAATCTTTAAGAAGGTAAAACTCAAGACCAATGACAGAGGAAGTTTCTAATCAAAGAGATGAAGAAAAGATGGGGAAGAAGGAGCTCATCACCCATTTCTTATTTCTGGATTTGTTTTGCTTTTTAGAGAAAACTCTCTCTCTAAATTGTTAGAGAGAGGTTCCCTTACTGAGTATTTCTTTTATTGCGACAGGATGCATTGTTTAGCTTCTAACCCACTCGGGTCGACCTATAACCCGAGCTGGGCCGTGGATCTTTAATGGGCCGCCACTCTTTCCTCTTCCTAATTAAACCCTAATGCTTGTAATTAGTATAAATACTCTATTTGTAATAATTCTAGGGCTAAGTTTGACAAGCCCCATTTAGGAGTAGATTAGAATAGATCAAATTTTAATCATTCCACAAATTGTTCTTCAATCTTTCCCCAATTTAAATTAATCTTTCAACATTCAATATTTCAATACTTGTTCATTAGATTAGTCTTTGATTCTTGGGTTTATGATTGAAGATTGGTGACAAATCTTCATCTCTATACAAGGATCCTCCTTTATTTATGTTCATCTCTTTTATTGCTTGGTATACTTCTTAATCCCTTTTATTTACTTGTTAATCATTTGTTTATTTCCTTACTTATTCATCAAGCTCGCATGTTTTATGATGTTTGACACCATTGTTTACATGTTTCTTATGATGATTAGTGAATAGTCTTATTGCTAGGATTAGTGGAGGGATTATGGGGGAGATTAAAGGGTAAGTCCATATCTTGATGAGTTGTTTGGTTGATTAAATTGTTGTTGTAGTATCTACCTTTCTATTGCACATGTTATGTTTGATGAAATGTGTGAATGACAAAACATGCATTGATTCTCTTATGTCCAAGCATACCTTGTAAGATTAGAAGCCTGAAGGCCTGTAGACTACCTTTCAACCACCATTGTAAGATTGGAAGCCTCAATGGTTGGTTAGACCATGCACTAGACTAGTAGGGAGACCGGGTGTACGCGTGATGCTAACCCGACTCGACCTAAGGGCCGCAGGACCAAAAGTTCCAGCCCTATTCTACCATGACCTTGACCAAATACTAGACTCATATCCTTAGATTACTACTTGATCACCCATATGAATCCACTCTTCCTAGCTTTCCTTTATTGTTGATTTAATTCTTGCCATTTATGTGAACCCCCGCAGTTATACAATAAAGTAAACACCATATTTGCAGCGGAAAATGCGAGATTTTAAAAACTTTATTTATAAAACTACGGAGTCACTAAAACATAAGAACCAAAACTTAAGATAAGAAAGCTTTTATACAAATATTAACTTAAATGAAAGTAAGGGATCCCGATCCCTTGATAATACACAAATAGAGTACTAAACGCTACTAGAAACTACAACGAATAAGGTCAATCGTTGTAGGTACAATGCACGCTAGCTCACTCGTCGAAACCCCAAATAAGCACCAACCTGCAACCTGTTCATTCATTAAAAATGAATGCCACAGTCAGTGGGGAGTAACTCAGGGTTCTCCCAGCCATATTATATCAAAACACAGATAGACAAGAACATATTTTAGCATATGAAACATAACCAAGCGACATAAGCATTACAACATGAGAATAGCATTTAATAAATGTGAGGTCAAACAAGAACAATGGCATATGAGACATACATATGTAAATCTCATGTGGAGTGGATAAAAGAGGCCAACAATATAATACATGTGAAGGAAAACGGTAGGCATTTATTATGAAAACCAAATGACACACAATGAAAAGAAATTAGGCTACCAACGTCACATTCATACTTATGACTTGCATCTCACCATAAGTACGGATGGGAACATCGGAAAGTCACCACAAACAAGTATCCGGCTCAGCGGCTACCTTTAAAGCATGTCTGAGATACACAAACAAGTACCCAATTCAAGGAGTGTAAGACATCTACAACTGTAGACCGAAAAGACACCCTAGACACCAACCTCTTGGTAGGACGACGATCATAATACGGTCCTAATCTAAATCTGGCCAGACTCTCGGGAGGTAACGTTTACCCGATTCGACATACGATAAACTAATCGTATCCAAGACTCGATACATGGCACATACTAGTAACCAAAGGCCGAGTAACCCCTAATCGGCAACATGGCACATACCAGTAACCAAAGGTCCGAAAAAGGGCGGAAGGGTATCCAAATCCGGCAACATGGCACATACCAGTAACCAAAGGTCCGAAAGAGGAAATAAGGAAGGTCAAGTCGCCACAACAAGTATACATCACACTTGGGCCAACAAATGAGAGCAATGATATATGCATGGTCATAACGTAAACAATTCATACATTCGTTGTTTAACAATCATGTGAAAGATATTCGCATAAGAGGTTATTAATAGAAACGATAAGAAATGACTTAAGTAATGTGAAACACAAGGCAAAATGTAAACAAACTTATTCGAGTCCTACATACGTTTATATGCATGTAAATATGCCCATCCAACAAGTAATCCAAGCCCCAATTGGAAACAACAAGTTTATGTATCGATTACGACAAAGGTCAACTTCAAACGATAATAACTTTAGTTCTAGACATCATATGGAAGAGAAACCAAATTGAGGTAATAGCTTATCCTCTTACGGTTCTAACGGTGGGTCACATGCCTCAAACAGACAAGTAACGAAGGAGTTATGGCCATTTTACGAAAACTGGTCCAGGCTATAAACATGGTCGATCGACCACAAATTCTCCTCGATCGACCACAATTCTCACTCGATCGACCACAATTCTCACTCGATCGACCACAATTCTCACTCGATCGACCACAATTTCACTCGATCGACCACAAATTCTAGTCGATCAATCACAAATTCCAGTCGATCGATTACTTACCCCAGTCGATCGACTACATACCCCGGTCGATCGACCACCTGTAGCAGATATACGAGATTCCAGCAACAATTCGACAACCCATTTCGAGACGCTTTTAAGACGGATTATAATGAACATAACTAAACAAAAGACTAGCAATTTCCTCAAGCAAACATAAGATGGTTTCACACACAAACTAATTCAACAATGAACATGTAAAATATGTAAAGATTCAATCTTTAGAAAACATAAGAGTAAACTACAACAAATAAGCACCTAAATTTGACATAATAACGAGTAACCCGTCACCGTTACCTTTAAGCTCTTCAAATAATACGATTCCGACTTATAACTACTCTGAATCGTCAAGATTAACACCTATACACAAAAGAAAGCGATGAACATTGGGAAACGAGCCACAAAGGGCACGACCAGCATCAAATAGGGAGGAAATTCAGTTTCTTTCTTACCTAGAAAGATGGAGGACGTAATAAGGAAGAGTTTGACGCGAAAATCACTTGATTTGGTCGGGAAATGAGTTAGTTATGGTGATTTGAAGTTTTGTAAGGGAGATGTATAAAAATGGTAGTGGTTGTTGGAGGAGTTTGCTGAAATTTTGAGGAGGGAAAATGAGTTAGGGTTTTATGTCATAAGCTTTATGAAGGGGAAGGAGTAGGAGAAGAGCCCACAAGTCATACTAGGCCCAAAGGCTCTAAAATGAGTCGATATACACTAAAAATATGTCCTAAAGCTAGCTATACATTTAAGACGGATATTATTATCAACATTAACATTATTATACATGTAAAACAACATTTTTATAAAAAAACGGATTTAAAATATAAATAAAATAATGAAATGGCTAATTAAATTAAAAATTCCAAAACGGAAAATTCGCGGGTGTTACAATCATCCCACCTTTTAAAAAGTTTCGTCCTCAAAACTTGAAAGTAGAAAACGAAAAGTTATAAAGATAAAGTCGGGTTCTTTTGAAATCCACAACCAAAACATTTATGAGAACGAATATTGTAATTCTTTCGAGAACTTTTAACAAGAGTTTTCCAAAGTGTAAGTCTCCTTCCATGGAACGAGATAGTTATTGTCGTGCACACAAGAACACAAACCTTCCAAGTCAAAGACAAGTTTAAATACAAAACCATAGGTCGATAAGTGTAGAACTAGTTATTAGACGCCTTTAATAACGAGTCCTGACATCCCATCAACGTTAAAACCAAGTAAAAGGATAATCCACTCAAATTTTCTTTCGAGAAAGCTAAATCGAGAGTAAAACATCTATTTTCAAACTCTAAAAGAAGTCAAGTTTTTCTGGAAAGTGTAACGTTAAACTTCGACCAAGAATCAAATTTTCCTAAAAACCTGCCAAATTGAAACTAAACTTTCATTTTCAACTTTTAAAATAAGTAAAGCTTTGCCAAGGTATTTCAAAATATTAACAACGAACCCAAAAGGGATAACTCAACTAGGTTAGAAATTGTATAAAAAGAAATCAACTTAAGCATCACAATTACAAAGCAAGATGATGAGGTACAAACTCGACAAACAAAAGCACCAAGTCAAACTCTTAGGGGTAGAGAGGTATGAACGGTAAAGGCTTATGGTCAAAGAGGAGGGGAAACTAGACAACAAGGGGTCGCCACACACTCAAAACATGAACAACCAAGTCATCCAAACGATTCTTCAAACATCCATAGCAACCAAAATCACAACCACATTACTTCTAAAGATTTCCCCAATCTAACTTACTTCACTTTACTCCTAAGCTTTCCCAGAACAAAGTGCTTTACCATAATCGTGACTTAACAACTCCAAATCATTAAACACCCACAAAACAACTTCCACGAAATCAAGATCAAAACTATTACAAAGCTATATCCATTCAAAGCTCTTGATTTTTCTAACATCCCAGATAAAATCTTTTATACATCCCGAACCAAAAGCATAAAGATGACATTTCCCAAATCACGATATTATCAACCATAGGGCTACGAGACCTCCATTCAAATCATCTAGCTCGTCTTAGTTCAAAATCCATCGATCCCAACATATAAATATCTCAAAAACTTTGGCTATCTAATCTCATTACCCCAAAGTGAAAATCCAAGTACGAGTCCAAAGGTAGCAACAACACTCGCATAACACGGCTTATGGTCAAAGAGGGTAACGATTATACTAACCTCATGCTCAACTCAAACTTCCAAGTGACACTCATATCACCAATTCTTTAAACAAGTAACCACCAAGATATCAGACTACTACCACCATTGGGGTTCTATCTATCAAATCCTCACTTCACATATTCAAATAATGTAAACCCAAACTCTTACATCCAGTTTCGACAAAAACAGAATTCACAAATCCTCAAAATGCATCCCACTAGTTCCACAACGTAGCCGACAAGGCCACCACTCTATAAGAGTCAAAGAGTAACAACAAGGTATGGAAGCGGTAACCAGATCAAAAGGAACGCGCAAAACAACAAAGGCTGAAACTCAAATGGATGGATTCTAAAAACAACGAAGCCACGAGCAAAGAAAAGGTACTAGAGATAAGGGGATAACTGAGACAAGAAGAGGGTAGGTAAACTACGTATAAAGGCATGGTTTAACAAGGCTAGCACAAAAAGAAGGAGAATAGAAATCGCATAAGGGAAAAGCAAAGGCTTAGCTCACACACTTCCCAAAGCTTAAGGTTCACAACATCAAGGTCACTCCACTAACATTCGAGGGGTCTCTCTATGCTGAAACTCACAAACTTCTGAATTAAGATCCTCGGAACTCTCACAAGATTCTCGCCTCTCATTATCAACTCAAGTAATAACAAGCCAACCATTCACTCTTAAAAATCGCGCTTCATAAAAGTTCACTCTACCACAAACTCTTAGGATAAAGGTACGCAATCACCCACGTCGACAAATCGATTAGATCCCAAACTCATCTAACTCATTCACCTATAACGGATTCCCAAAAGCGGGGCTACACTCAACCGAAACAATGTCTCGTTATCTTAGATTCTCACCACACAACCTCAAGATTCCAAGTTGATAAGGTCAACCAAGGCTTCTCAAGACTAAGTCTTTCTTAACTCGAATAATTTTAAGAATCAACTAATATCAAATCACAACATCAATCCATTACGGTCACCAACATCCCAAATGTTTTCTTTCAAACTCGCATTGTGAACTATACTCCAAGATTATTCCTAAGGTAACAATACTCAACCCACTAAGCTTTTAAATCCCAAACACGATTCACAAAGTCTAGTTCCACAATAAAAGTAATGGTATAGCTCACACTTATAAAAATTCCACCAATCTAACACACTTACACTATGTCTAACCAACCAAGCATAGCAATCACCAAGGTATGTCTCACCATGTTACCAAAACTTTCTTAACAACACAACCTCTCAAACAAGGGATAGGGGTCTACCGCCACTAAACTTCCCAAAAACTAAAACACTCAACTAAGGGTACATCTCACAAAAGAAAGAGGGTCATCTAATAGGTATCAAGGGTAAGCAAGAAACAAAAGCTAAGATGGTAAAATATAAGGGTAGCTTCTATGGTAAAACAAAGGATGGTTTAGGAGAAAGGTAAGCATCAAGAAGCAAACAATAAGGCAAGGCGCGCTAAGAACAAGAAAGGAATCTTCGGTAAGGTAGAACCATTCTTCAAAATATCGGGCAAGTCTTCAACCTTTGGCACTAGGCACCAAGACTCGATCATCACATGGGTAAGCTCACGGTTTGTGGATACAAGTATACAAGAAACAATCATAGACAATCAACAAACACATTAGAACCTAACAAAGAGCAATCACAAAGTAGACTACCACCTTAGGTCCTTAATTCTACCCATCTCTCACTCATTTTTCACGGCCAATTTCAAACTAAGTTTGGGGTACACGTGTGTGCGTCGGGAGCAACGTAGGCTCTGATACCAACTGTGAACCCCCGCAGTTATACAATAAAGTAAACACCATATTTGCAGCGGAAAATGCGAGATTTTAAAAACTTTATTTATTAAACTACGGAATCACTAAAACATAAGAACCAAAACTTAAGATAAGAAAGCTTTTATACAAATATTAACTTAAATGAAAGTAAGGGATCCCGATCCCTTGATAATACACAAATAGAGTACTAAACGCTACTAGAAACTACAACGAATAAGGTCAATCGTTGTAGGTACAACGCTCGCTAGCTCACTCGTCGAAACCCCAAATAAGCACCAACCTGCAACCTGTTCATTCATTAAAAATGAATGCCACAGTCAGTGGGGAGTAACTCAGGGTTCTCCTAGCCATATTATATCAAAACACAGATAGACAAGAACATATTTTAGCATATGAAACATAACCAAGCGACATAAGCATTACAACATGAGAATAGCATTTAATAAATGTGAGGTCAAACAAGAACAATGGCATATGAGACATACATATGTAAATATCGTGTGGAGTGGATAAAAGAGGCCAACAATATAATACATGTGAAGGAAAACGGTAGGCATTTATTATGAAAACCAAATGACACACAATGAAAGGAAATTAGGCTACCGACGTCACATTCATACTTATGACTTGCATCTCACCATAAGTACGGATGGGAACATCGGAAAGTCACCACAAACAAGTATCCGGCTCAGCGGCTACCTTTAAAGCATGTCTGAGATACACAAACAAGTACCCAATTCAAGGAGTGTAAGACATCTACAAGTGTAGACCGAAAAGACACCCTAGACACCAACCTCTTGGTAGGACGACGATCATAATACGGTCCTAATCTAAATCTGGCCAGACTCTCGGGAGGCAACGTTTACCCGATTCGACATACGATAAACTAATCGTATCCAAGACTCGATACATGGCAGATACTAGTAACCAAACGCCGAGTAACCCCTTATCGGCAACATGGCACATACCAGTAACCAAAGGTCCGAAAAAGGGCGGAAGGGTATCCAAATCCGGCAACATGGCACATACCAGTAACCAAAGGTCCGAAAGAGGAAATAAGGATGGTCAAGTCGCCACAACAAGTATACATCACACTTGGGCCAACAAATGAGAGCAATGATATATGCATGGTCATAACGTAAACAATTCATACATTCGTTGTTTAACAATCATGTGAAAGATATTCGCATAAGAGGTTATTAATAGAAACGATAAGAAATGACTTAAGTAATGCGAAACACAAGGCAAAATTTAAACAAACTTATTCGAGTCCTACATACGTTTATAAGCATGTAAATATGCCCATCCAACAAGTAATCCAAGCCCCAATTGGAAACAACAAGTTTATGTATCGATTACGACAAAGGTCAACTTTAAACAATAATAAATTTAATTCTAGACATCATATGAAAGAGAAACCAAATTGAGGTAATAGCTTATCCTCTTACGGTTCAAACAGTAGGTCACATGCCTCAAACAGACAAGTAACGAAGGAGTTATGGCCATTTTACGAAAACTGGTCCAGGCTGTAAACATGGTCGAACGACCACAAATTTCACTCGATCGACCACAATTCTCACTCAATCGACCACAATTTCACTCGATCGACCACAATTCCAGTCGATCGATCACAAATTTCAGTCGATCGATCACAAATTCCAGTCGATCGATTACTTACCCCAGTCGATCAACTACATACCCCGGTCGATCGACCACCTATAGCAGATATACGAGATTCCAGCAACAATTCGACAACCCATTTTGAGACACTTTTAAGACGGATTATAATGAACATAACTAAACAAAAGACTAGCAATTTCCTCAAGCAAACATAAGATGGTTTCACACACAAACTAATTCAACAATGAACATGTAAAATATGTAAAGATTCAATCTTTAGAACACATAAGAATAACTACAACAAATAAGCACCTAAATTTGACATAATAACGAGTAACCCATCACCGTTACCTTTAAGCTCTTCAAATAATACGATTCCGACTCAAAACTACTCTGAATCTTCAAGATTAACACCTATACACAAAAGAAAGCGATGAACATCGGGAAACGAGCCACAAAGGGCACGACCAGCATCAAATAGGGAGGAAATTCAGTTTCTTTCTTACCTAAAAAGATGGAGGACGGAATAAGGAAGAGTTTGGCGCGAAAATCACTTGATTTGGTCGAGAAATGAGTTAGTTATGGTGATTTGAAGTTTTGTAAGGGAGATGTATAAAAATGGTGGTGGTTGTTGGAGGAGTTTACTGAAATTTTGAGGAGGGAGAATGAGTTAGGGTTTTATGTCATAAGCTTTATGAAGGGGAAGGAGTATGAGAAGAGCCCACAAGTCATACTAGGCCCAAAGGCTCTAAAATGAGTCGATATACACTAAAAATACGTCCTAAAGCTAGCTATACATTTAAGACGGATATTATTATCAACATTAACATTATTATACATGTAAAACAACATTTTTATAAAAAACGGATTTAAAATATAAATAAAATAATGAAATGGCTAATTAAATTAAAAATGCCAAAACAGAAAATTCGCGGGTGTTACAATTTATCGCTTTTCATTAGTTTAGCCTTCAAACCTCCTTTCAATTGTGACAACCTTTGCGCAATTACAACTAGATTGAACGACTTGAGTACCCCCGTCCTTTGTGTTCGACCTCGACTTGCTACTAGCTAGTTTGTTGAGTAATAAATGTGTTTGTTTGCGATACAACGACATCACATCACTTTGGCCATGTCGTCGTACTTATGATACCCGGGCCAATATTTCGTTTTGTACGCCTTTGTTGAGGTGACTCATCACAAAGATATGACATATCACAAAGAGATAGCACTTATTAGCTATCACCTTATCATCCTTTGCTGTATTTTCTCGCTTTCCTCTGTCATTTGCATTCTTTTTCCATTACCGAGCATATTGTGTTGAATACGGCAGATTTTTGAGAAAAACTTTCCTGAAACTGATGCCTTGAAACATTGAATGTCCCATTAATCTTCTGACACGGGCTCCCCCTTTATTCGGTCATTCCTTCGATGGTGGTTGAATTGGGGAATCAAAGCGCATTATACATATTCTTAAACGCCTTCCCAAAAATTGCTTATTTAAGAGCTTATTTCCTTAGTGTTTTTTCTACACTTGCCTTTGCATTGATAACAAAATTTTCTTAGGTACATCAAAAATTGTTCTCGTCGTGCTTCTTTCGAGCAACTTTTTCATACTCAACTTCTCTCGTCGTAGCCCTCCCCGTCTTCGCCTGGTTCACATGCCCAGCGGGGGGCTTAGTTTATTGAGAAAAAGGCTTCTCGTAAGGATCTTTTATGTCCACAGGGATTCTTCAATTCGTCTGCTTTCCATCAGGTTCTCTCTCGAGTTGTTTTCAGAGTTTGGAAGATATTATCATGAAGAGTGCGTCAGAAACAGCCGGCCCCGAATGTTTTAACAAAGTTTCTCATACATCCTTTTCAGGTGAGAAAATAAAATATATGGCTGGGAGCCTTCATTGCCTTGACAACATTGGTGGTGTCTTATTCGGGGTGATATATTTTTTTTATATCAGGCCCTTTGTCCACAAGTTTGCGATGTGATGGTTGTAGGCCTTAACCAGTTTTCAAATCTCTCTACATTAGTGGTTGATAGTGTCGAATTGTGACGAGTCAATAGGTCAATGTTACTACAATAAACATGCTTGATTCCGGGTTTTTGTGGGACTTTTATGTAATATGTCGGTTTGCACTTTTGGTTGTAATTTCGTGTGTTGGTTGTATCTTTAAGATGGAACTCGGTGTCCGTCTTTTCTACATCAAAGGGGAAGAAGGAGAGCCCAAGGTAAGGCCAAGAGAAGCAAGAAAAAGGAAGAAATGAAGCCTTGGCATACACAAACAAGAGCCAAAATGAAGAATTGAAAACTCGGTTTCACAAGGGCCAACTTCAAATGGCTATATATTGAGTTCTAGGCCTCGTATCGACGCAAGACCAAGTGGAGGTGAAAGCTTGTGATCTTAGCTTTCCAACGATAGGTCACACGCCTCTTTTGGCCAAGAAACGAGGGAGATATGGCCCCCGAAAGATGCTGCTGTCACGCTGATACGCAGCCTGCGCAAATTGGCGCAGCCTGCGCTTTTCACTGTAATTCTCAGCTTCGTTTCCGCGCTTTGGGCTTTTTGGAGACTTAACCTAGATTCTCGTGCCTCCCTATATATATCCACAAATTGAAGATCTAGAGACTCTCTCCCATCATTCTAATCTTCATAACATCTCATCCTTCATAAGAATATTTGGTATTAAGGGTTTTAAGCTTGTAATATTTAGACTAATTTTCTTATGTTTATGGTAATCATTCAACATTCATTGGTTTGTATGATGACAATTGAAGGCTAACACCTTCATAACTTGGTGTAATTCTTTCCATTTGCCAAAATCAAGACTTTGTATGAACCTCTAATCCCTCTTCTTATTAATCAAAGTATTCTCTTTATTCCTATTGTTTATGTT
>JAGPOY010001885.1:0-16005 GCA_018983105.1 Silene uniflora
TCTGCACTCGTTTTTGCATTCACGTTTATTGTTTTATGTATTGCATTTCATAAAAATTCAAAAAAATTAAAAATTTTAATCACGTTTATTTTTGCACTTAATCGAGTTGGAAAGGAGTTTTCAATGATGATATTGCATTATCTAGTCATAATATGCCATTCCTTGCCTTCTCAAATTTTGTCATGAAATATTCTATTGGATAATTAGTCTTTACTCTTAGTTTTGGCAAACTACTAAACTTTCTGAGATTTAGAGCCTTAAAACTGGTGACATCCATGACCGGTTAATTTTAGGATTGTGAGTAGTACTCCCTTCATTTCATGTTTTACACGTGTATGAGTCTTGATTTCTTATTGCCTGCATGCATCGGTCAAAGGTCGATATTACATGTTTGATGAACTTTTGCAATTTCCCCTTCTTCTCGTTTTGCCCCATTAACTCCACAATAAGCCAAATCTGCCTGTTGCCCTTAACTACATCCCATACATAGCCTACCATTGTGCCAAGTTAGGTAGTGGTCGAGGAAAATATCATCTTATAACAAATTTGGTTCGTTTTGAATATCTTGGAGTGAGTATTAATGAGAAAAGTGCTCGGTCGAGAGCTTCATTGCTCGATCGAGTAGAATATGTTGTTCAAAGTAGTCGATCGAGAAGCTTCAAATGCTCGATCGAGTCATGGGCTAAAAGACCCCTTGTCGAGAACCTTTCTCTCGATCGAAGGGAATACCAGTTGGAAAAGTGTTCGATCGAGAATCCTTATAAGCTCGATCGAGAGATTCTGTTTACAGCCAAAAGAAAAAAAAAAAAGAAAAAAATCAAAAATAATAATAATAAATATAATATTATGGCTGAGTCGAAAAAATATACCTCATGTGCTTATTATAATTCCGAGGAGGTATTTATTTTGGGATAATGTGTTGTGAAGGCCTATTATTTCAAAAGGCATTGTGTTCACTCTTGAGTCGGAAGAACGGGTACGTTTTCCTATGGTTTGTTAGGTACTAGCTTGGCTTATACCCTCACATTTCCATACTTGTTTTGCCCCTTCTTACCCACTTAGCCTCACATATCCAAATCTTGCAAAGTTCGGCATGTAATAGAAATTGATGACGGTATGCGTGTGTACGGTGTTCGAATCTTTACTCATGCTAGTCAAGCATACGTGATTTGATGGTCGTAGTCTAGGTGAGAGACTATATTATTCTTCTTTCTCTTCTTTACATATAATCTTACCATTTGCTTTGTTGAGAGAAGAGAGATCCGGGAGAGTCCGAAACAAAAGAGTCTAGCAAGGTCGAAAGTCCAATGTTATTTCATGATATGTATAAATTTGCAGTGCATTAAACGGTTTGGCGATGACTAGTAGTAGCTCTGAGCTTATTCCTTTCCATTAAGTCCTTAGATGCATTTATTTTGCTTGAGGGCAAGCAAAGGTTTGGTTTGGGGAAGTTTGATACGCGCATATTATATAGACTTTTACGGTCCCTTTTGGCGCATATTTATGTGATTATAAGTGGTTTTATATCGCTTTATGCCCCGAATAGGCTACTTTGTGTTTGTATTGCTATTTTGCAGACATAAGCCGGATTGTAGCCGAAACCAAGCTTTTCTGGCCTAAAAGTTGCATTTTAGAAGATGGAAGCACAAAAGACGATTACTCGAGCATGGAACCTGTCGTCGACCAAATGTAGACCCAAGTCAACAAAGACCAAGTAGACTAGACGAGCAGAAAAGCCTCAATCGAGCTGTCCTGTGCTCGACCGAGAGGACTTGAAGAGTAGAAGATCTCGATCGAACTGTCCTGTGTTCGATCGAGGAAGCTGCAAGGAGAAGATCTCGTTCGATAGATCTCACTCTTCGACCGAGACGGATGCCGAAGATTATTCCTCGATCGAGAACCTTAAGATCTCGATCGAGAGGTTTTTAGGGTTAACTACGTTAGGAAAGCCCGTAAGTTAATAATATTTTGTGCGTGCTCTACTATAAAAGCACATAAGGTCGTTAGACCTAAGACATCGACTCTTATATCCTGGATCATCTGTTTTACTTCTCTTTTTAGATCTTTAATCATTCAATAATATTTTCTTCCTTCCCTTCTTTTTCCCTTTTACGGTTTATGTTCAATTTGGAAGCTGGAACCCTACGTTCTCTACGCCGGATCACACGAGACCGTATTACTCTTTCCCTTAGTTTAATTTTCTCGTATTATGATGTTGTTTAGCATGTTTACTTTAAGTGCTTTCATTAGTAGTTATAGTATGTGTAGCTAAATCTAGTGTATGCGAGGATGAGGGAAACCGTGTTGATGCATGCTAGGGTATAACTTGTTAGGGCAGTTTCGCGGTAGGAATTGTAGTTAAATAATATAATTGTTGTTTTGGTTTAATGAGTGCACGCAGAAGACCATTCGCTTAGTTAAACCCCGACCTAGATCGAAAGATTGGAAGGGTAAGGCTTGTTTAATTGCAATAAACGATTTCTTATGAGGATGAAAGTTAAGTAAGATTGACTTTAGGACGACTTAAGACCGAATGGTATAGTCGGGTTTAAGGACCGAAAGGTGACAACCCAGTCCTTCCTACCAACGAACTGACCGACCTAGTAAACCCTAAATTGTTGATGACACGGTGGACCGAACCCCTTGCATGCTCCCTCTCCTTCTGATTTATATTAGTCTTATTACCTTTTAATTCCTCTTTCTTTTAATCTTTAGTATTTAGATAAACAAATTACAACCCCCAGTTCTTGTGACCGACAGAGAAAATACATAGATAGAAATAGCCTCCCTGTGGGATCGACCCTATTTACCACTAGCTTCTGTTAGTAGTTTTAGGTTTATTTTTGGTACTGAAACGACGGTATCAAACACGAGCCGAGCCGGACGGCGGCGGCGCGCGCGTGGGGAGACTATAGTCTCTCCTCTATAGTCTTGTTGACACTTGATAGTGTGTATCCTATATAAGGACATCACACCCCCACTATTCTTTATTCTTCCTATGTGGGACAAAGTATTGTCTTTTTAGTTTAGAGCAACAACTTACTCCAACAATCCCCCACTTGGTCCAAACTAAATAGAAGAAAGAAATGAAAAGGAAGGTAACTATAATCAGGTGAACATAGTCTTGAACCTGACAATAGCTAGGAATGAGAACAGCTCCCTCGAAAAACAGGTGGCCCCATAACAACCATGTCTCGTGATTGCATTAGAGAATAGCCCACATCTATTCTCATAGAAGGCGGCCAACACTCCCCAATCACGTAGGTGAGTCCATCAAGTGCGTACTGCACACACCACTCAAACCTTTGAGGTATGGAACTCATTAAGGACTACCACATGTCCAACCTAACTCTGCAGTAAATAAACATGCTAAAAGGGATAAACTGAATAACCTCCTTTATTCATTAAAATAAATAAAATACAAGCAATGCTCGACGACTTCGTTTGACCGCATTGAATCTGGTTAACCAGATTGGGTTTCCATCGTAAAAGCATACGTAGGTGGGCACAATCCCATCTTTTTAGCAGTTTCCGAAACTAGTTTCCTGTTCAAGGCCTTTGTCAAAAGATCGGCAATATTACTTTCCGACCTCACATAATCTACAGAGATTACACCGAACTTGATCAAGTTACCTTTAAGATATCTAAGTAAACGAACTAAAGCACCCCAATGATCATGACCAGGATTATGAGTATATCTACTCAATCTCCCAACACAATATGCAATGTCAGGACGAGATGAACATATAAGTGTTGGAGCCGGTGTCCTCCACAGTTAGTGCGGATAACATAATAAATCTCTAAAAGGTTCACAGGGTATACTTTGTATTATTATCAGTTGATCCATGTTTATCAATAACGGTTGGCTTGCTAGATAAGTTTGACGTTATTGTCATACAGATGGCGGTGATCAACTGGTCCCTAAAAGTCACACCTATAGGATACGTTTAAGAGATGTGACTATATGAAAATACAGTCATGTTGATGCCTAATACGACTAAACGGTTAGTCGGAGTAATTGACTTAAAGGTTAGTCAATAAGATGATGAGATAATTATTTAATACAGATAAAATAATATTGGCTAAGACGGATTAATTAAACTGTTAATTCGTAAATTAAATATAAACGGTTATATTTAATTAATGTATATAATGGGAGCTTAGACGGATTAAACTGTTAATTCGTAAATTAATATAAAAGGTTATATTAAATAAGCTTATTATAGAATATTGTCATTTTAATGTTGTCAGACCATTATTAATATATCGACTGCAAAATGTTGTGAGTAGACATATTAATATCTGACATCGTAATTGACGATTTATAATAAAAACCCGTTAGTATACATTAACATTTCGGGCCGAGCTATTGATTAGAATAAGGAGAGAGTGGAAAGCCCACTCTCCCCTATGTGATCTGGCCGAATAGAACAAGAGAGGGGAGCTCTCTTTACTTGTTTCTAACCTAATTCATTTCCACAACAACTAGGGTTTTGGGAAAAATTTTCTCTCAATTCTCTCTCAGATCTCACATCGAAAAACTCACATTTTCTCTCAATATTGCAAGGCAATTAGAGAATACATTCTAGCAGAAGGGGCATAGTCTCATCGTGTCTTGGGTGCAACGATTAAGAGGATATCTACGTTGATATCTGTTCTTAGGCCTATTTGCGAGGACCAAAGGTTGTACTTCTTAATCTAGTTTTTCGATTTCATGTTTTTCGTTTATGACGCGCATTTCACATATTAAATTTTCGTTATAATCCTAAAATTTAAAGGGTGAATATACGGATATTCCCCACAATAAGATTTATGACACTACCAAGAATCTTAGCATAACCAGCTTGATCCACACTATCAGACAGATTCTTCTTTAAGTGTAAACTAGCATCAAAAGGTGTCCTAGCAGGCTCAACATCAAAATAACCAAACTTCTTTAAGATTTTCCCAACATAATGAGCTTGACTAAGACAATAACCTTTGTTAGTCTTTAAAACTTTCAAACCAAGAATGACATCATGATAACTCGTATTTTGGCCGTTTTTTACCCCACATTTATATCCTATTCTGACTCGATTTTGCGTGCTTTATTGATTAAAAAAGCTCATTTTAATTACTAATTTATAATAATTAGTCGAATTAGTTATATTTAATAATTAGTCGTATTTTTATATAATGGTCGTATTTCTATTATTTTATTAATATAATGTGTAGTAAGGCGGAATAACGAGACGAAAACTCGAGCTCAAGACGGGTCAAGTCGGAGTCACATGAAGGGAAATGGATTGAATTAGCCAGGAAAGTCAAAGTTTGCATTTTACTTGACCAAAATCAAGTACTTTGCTCCCTAGTTCCTTCGTTCACCTGCAATTCCAATCAACAATTTCAATTAATTCACCATTACCATTTCATCTACCTTCATGATCACCATTAATCATCATTTAACCCATCCTTTCTACATCCACCTCCATCGCCATCACCGTGAGCCAACTGTAGCAGCCGCTCCGTCTCAATTCACCCATATACTCACCTCCGTTCACCATCAGCGTCCACCTTCAGCTGCTTCGAGCTCCAACAGACGCTGCTCCTCCACCATTCGACAACATCTCCATCTCCATTTCGTGTCACCATCTTCACCAGTTCGCACTTCCATCACTATTGCCATCCTCTTCGTCAAAAACCCGACATCGGAATTCGTCTACCTCAACCCAGATTCAACCATCAAGTAAACCATCACCACAACAACACTTGTGCTACCTCCGTCGATCACCATGGTCGACAAATTCGATAGCCTGCTCCTTACTTTTTGCCTCGCCGGAGCTCCGAGCACCACAACAGCTCACCTGCGACATCAGCAAATGATGTGACCGAAATATACACACTTTTACCCCCTTAACGAACCCCATTTTGCATGCTTTTACGTATTCATTAGGGTCCTTTCATGCTCTTTAGCCTCCTATTTCCTTTTCTATTGGTTTTGGCTTACTTGTAGGCGGAGGAGCTAAATCAGGCATAAATGGAGCATTTCGGAACTAAAATGACGATATCCAAGGACCTAGCATGTAGAGGAGACGTAACCAAAGGCCTAAGTGAAGAATTGGAGCTAAGAAGAGCAGCCCCCACGGGCTAGGAGTTGAGCCGCACTGATTTTGGATCAGCCTGGGTAATTATAGCTGAAGGCCGAGCGACCTGGAGCCAGGACGAGCGACCTCGACCCGCGGCCGAGCGACCGAATTCTAGGCCGAGCGACCTCAAAGAGCAACAAGCCGGGACGACCGCAGTGCGGCCCGTGCTACCCCTAATCACTCCGCCATGTCCTTAAACGACACTCCACCTCTACTTAACCTAATCTTGTACTTATATAAATACACTCCTTGTAATAATTAGGGTTATGCTCAATTAGGCTTTGTTAATGCTTTCTTAAGCCCCCTTAGGAGTAGATTAGAATAGATTAGGAGTAGATTAGAATACATCCAACTTTAATCATTCCACAAATTGTTCTTCAATCTTTCCACAATTAATATTAATCTTTCTACATTCAATCTTTCAATACTTGTTCATTAGATTAGTCTTGAATCTCTTGGGTTTATGATTGAAGATTGGTGACAAGTCTTTATCTTTATACAAGGATTCTCCTTTATTTATATTCATCTCCTTTATTGCTTGGTATAATTCTTAATCCCTTTTATTTACTTGTTCATCTTTATTCAAGTTTGTTTATTTCCTTGCTCATTCACCATGTTCATGCTTGTTGAGATGTTTAACACCATTTTTGACATGCTAAACATAATGGGTAGTGAGTAGTGACCTTGCTAGGATTAGTGGGGGATTATGGGGAATATCAAAGGGTGAATATAATACATGTTGATGTTGGGAATTGATTGATTGATTAAATTGTTATTATGTCATCTATGTCTTATGCATGCTATGTGTTTGATGGGTTCTCTATGTTGGGCTTGCCTTGGTGACGCAAGGTTTGCTAGACTACCGTTACACCATTTATTGAAAGGCTTGAACGAGCCTCGATAGATGGGGTTGTGATTGTGCATATAGGCTAGTAGGGAAGTTAGGGTGTACGGGTAATAACTAACCCTTTCCGACCTAAGGGTTGTAAGATCGAAAGCCTCGACCCTATTTCATCGTGACCTCGGTTAATCTACCCAATGCTTGATTACATGTGTTTTACCATTTGATTACCCATATGAACCCACTCTTCCTAGTTTTCCCTTTTGTTGATTTAATCCTTGTTATTTATTGCTTTCATTAGTTTAGATTACAAACCCTCTTTAATTGTGACACTTGCATGATTAGGATAGATAGACTTTAGAACCCAAAGCTCACCGTCCCGTGGATCGACCTCGACTTACTCGTTATCTACTTAGTTTGTGTGTTGAGTATATAAATGTGTTTGATTGGGTGTGACGACTTAACCCACTATCAGCAAACCACCACATCAATCAATGGAGCGACCCAGAAATGCATCAATCACCACAATGACAAAGAAGAAGAAGAAGGAAGCAGATGAAATAGTTGAAATTAAATTGCAGCCGAGGGAGTAAACTTCACCCGGTCGGGTGAAATAGTACCCGGTAGGGTGAAAGTTGTTTGTCCTTTTCCTTGTGCTTTTGACAGGAAAGAGGTGGAGAAAGGGTGAAAAGTCGTCCTTGCCCCTCTGTTCATTTCTTTTGGTAGAGTTTAAGTGAAGGACAATTTTGTCCTTTCACAACTTGTAAAGAGGGAGTATAAAACCAATGTTTTCAGATTAGAAAGGGGATTAGCCGCACAAATAGAGTAGAGTATTATTTAGATAAAAAAATCATATTATTATTATGATCCTCTTTAATCAATTTAATTAGTCATTTAAATCATTTACAAGTTTTGATCTTTTTTAATCGGGTTTTGAGATCTATACAATTCTAAGCATTTCCTTCTTTATGGTATAATTTCCTTCTTTCCCTTCCTTTGTTCATTTATTTACATTTGTCTTTGTTATTAATTAATCCATCTTATTTGTTCATGAATTTTGGTAAATGTTTGTGTTATTAATCCATCTTAATCTTATTATAATTAGTTAATACTCTTATTTTAATTAATTAATTGCATACCATGTTTAATTTCAAGGTTGCACCATTTATCAATTGTTTAGTCTTAAGTAATATGAGTAGTGAGTAGTTTCATCACTAGGGTTTGATTAACCCTGACATGGTTAATTTTTGCGATTAGTTCTCTAATTACGAGTTGTTGGGGTATTTGGATGAGGATTGTTGGGGATTTGGATTATCTATGTTATTGAGGGTTGTTTTGAGTCCTTGACCCTTGTCCACCGATGGGAATCGGTTAGGTCTAGGAATTATTCTTATTCTCTTTTACTAGCCATGCCGAACCTAGTTGAACACGGGAGTGAGAACTTGGTAAGGTACCCCAACTTTCGTGTAGACTTCTTATCTTGGGAGAGGAAGGAGTAAGGACGGGATTTAGACGTTAACTTAATGACTTAGACTCTTGTTTGGGTACCATGGGAGTGGGCTCATCCAATTGACCTAAGATTCCGACTCACGAACCCGGGAGGGAGGTGATTGGGCATACTTAGTCATTCTACGAACCCGGGAGGGAGGTAGTTGACCCTAGAGGCGTTCCCCTTATCCAATTGACCTAACAACATGTAAATAAGAACATTGAGCATAAATAGGGCTTGTCGGTGGTGAAATTGGACCTTAGGCCTTTCTTTATTGTTTGATTCTTTATTACTTTACTTGTTTATTTAGTTTAGTAGTCTTAGTTAGCTTAGTTTAGTTCATTAGCTTAATATCAATCTTATTCATGATTCGCGTAGCTAGCTTATAATCTAAGACGAAACTAGTACTCAAACTTGATCTCCTTGTGGTTCGACCTCGACTACCCTTCTACTAGTTGAGTTATAAATTTGTTTGATCGGGTGTGACGACTCTTTACCCGCCATCACATCAACTTCACCCATGTCTTTCATTTCAAAAGAAGTTTTGAGCATGCTTTTAGTAGAAACAATAACATCTAATGAAGTGCCAAAGATAATAAAATCATCAACATATAGTGTTATAATAACACTACCACTAGCATTAGACCTCACATAGATACATGTATCAGGATCACTAGCTTTAAAACCAAGAGAAACAATTACACTATGAAACTTTTCATACCATTGTTTCGGTGCCTGTTTAAGACCATATAAATATTTAACAAGTTTACAAACTTTATGTTCTTGACCAGGCACTTTAAACCCATCAGGTTAATCCATATAAATCTCTTCCTCGAGATCACCATTTAAAAACGCAGTTTTCACATCCATCTGATGAGCAAGTAAGTTATGCATGAAAGAAATAGCAAACATCACTCTAATGGAAGCAATCTTAGTGACCGGGGAATAGGTGTCAAAATAGTCTAAACCAGACTTCTGGGTGAAACCCTTAGCCACCAACCCGGCCTTAAATTTATCAATAGTCCCATCAGATTTGAGTTTCTTCCTAAACACCCATTACACCCAATAGGCTTACAACCGCGAGGCAACTCAACAATTTCCCAAGTATGGTTCGACATTATGGACTCAATCTCGCTATCAATGGCCTCTTTCTACAAGGAAGCATCAACTGATCTCATAGCCTCATCATAGGTTTTGGGATCCCCCCCCACAATGTACATGTCAACCAACTCCTCATCTAGATATCTACCATCCTCCTCCGTAACAAAGTCAGGCCCAAAAGTTTTCTCGACTTTAGGTCTCTTACTCCTTCTAGGTTCAGATGGTGGTTCACTAGATGTGGCAACATAAGGTGGAGAACTACTCTCAAAATCCTCATCAAAAGACAAATCTTGCCTCAAAGAAGGTTTCAAAGGAATCACTAGATTCAATAATATTACCATAAAACCCCGAACTTGCATCTTTGGTCATAAACCTATAGCCTGCACTATTGGATGCATAACCCACAAAAATAGAGTCAATGGTCTTAGGTCCTATTTTGTCTCTCTTAAAAGCAGGCAAGGCAACTTTGGCTAGACATCCCCAAACTTTTAGAAACCTCAAATTAGGTGGATAACCCTTCCAAATCTCATAAGGAGTCACATCAAGTTTCTTATGAGGTACACGGTTTAAAACATGGCAAGCAGATAAAATAGTTTCCCCCCACATAAAATCAGATAACCCAGAAGATAAGAGCATAGCATTCATCATATCCTTTAAAGTTCTATTTTTCCTTTCAGCTACACCATTTTGTTCGGGGGTATAAGGGGCTGAAAACTCATGTATAATACCATTTTTCTGACAATATTCCACCAAAAAATCAGATTCATATTCTCCACCATGATCAGACCTTACACGCTTAATCTTCCTATCAAGTTGATTTTCAACTTCAGCCTTATAAACAATAAACATATTTTCCGCCTCACTTTTATTCCTCAACAAATAAACCTTAGTGAACCTTGAACAATCATCCACAAAAGTTATATAATATCTTTTGCCACCTTTACTCTCACAACTCTTATAATCAGCCAAGTCGGTATGAATAAGTTCTAACAGTTCGTTTTGCCTTTTGGTCACTTCCTTAAAAGGTTTCTTAGAGTGCTTTGCTTCCACGCAAACTTGACATTTATCCATGTCATAAGAAGTCATATTAGGCAACAAGTTCATCGTTTTCATGCGTTTAATGGATTTAGTGTTAACATGTCCAAGTCTAGAATGCCAAAGATCAATGGACTCAACGATATAAGCAGAAGAAGTAGATGCATTCATTTCAACATCAAGAACAAATAAACCACCCTACAAAAGCCTTTGCCAACAAAAAGACCATTCTTAGACATGACTAACTTATCAGACTCAAAAGTAAGTTTAAGACCAGCCTTATTAAGTAAAGCACCAGAAATTAGATTTCTACGCATGTCAGGCACATAGAGCACATTGTCAAGAGCTAAAACTTTGCCATAAGTGAGTTTCAGATGAACCTTGCCAATGCCGAGAACTGGAACCTTGTTAAAATTGCCAACATACACGGCCTCATTTTCATCAACATCTTTAAGCTCCTTGAAAAGATCCTTGTTGGTGCAAATATGGCGTGTAGCTCCTGTGTCAACAATCCATTCCACCAAGTTCCCGACCAGATTTATTTCGGACACCATTGCAGCAATTATTTCATCACCTTCACTTGAACCTTCAACAACATTGGCTTGTGGCTTGTTGGATTTGTAATTCTTATACCCACCACATTGATTGTTGTCTTTCTTTTGGAAATTTCTACCAGGTCCATTATTGCGATTCCCTTGATTTTGTTGTCTTTGCTCATGTTGTTTCTTTGCAATACATTTGAAGGCGGGATGGACAGGCTTGTCACACCACCAACAATTTCCTGTCATTACCTTGTTTGCTTTGTCAGAATTTTGTGGCTTATTGTACTGATCATAACTCCTCTTGTTTGTACCTGCATTTCTATATTCAACAACATTAGCTTTAGCAACATTAGAAGCGTTAGTTTTGGCACGATCCTGGCTCCTAGTAGCATCTTCAATCTTGATATGACCAATCAAGTCCTGTAATTTCATATCCTTCTTCTTATGCCTCAAATGTTTCTTATACGCATCCCAGCTAGGAGAAGGTAACTTCTCAATAAGAGCATTAGCTTGCATAAACTCGCATAATACCATTCCTTCACCAATAATTTCAGAAACCAGATTTTCATACTCATGAATTTGATCCATAATTGGTTTACCATCAACAATCTCAAATTTCAACCACCTTGCTACCGCATACTTCTTAGTACCAAAATCATCAGACCCATACTTAGTCTCTAACGCATTCCAAATAGCCTTAGCGGTCTTAAATTTGCAGTAGATGTCAAAAAGGTTATCGACCATATAATGTAACATGACACCCCTAACAGTTTTATTGTCTTTGATAATTTTGGTGTTGTCGGGTTTGACAATTTCAGATGAACTAGACTCTTCAGTCGATTGTGGTTCTTGATATAAAACGTAATCGATCTCATATTGTGAGAAATAAAACAGAATTTTTTCAGACCATCTCCTATAATTTTTTCCATCCAAGAGTTCCATCTAGCTAAGGTCAGGAACAATTTTGTGTGGCATAGTGATATTAACAGGGTTATTAGGAGTGGTGGTAACAATTTGGTTATTGACATTAGAATCGTCAGAATTCACAACGGGGTTTGACATTGTTAAAAACAAACGGAAAAAATAGACAATAACCAAGATCAGAAAGCTCAAAATAACTGATTTAGATTGTAGGAAAATGAACTTATCTGACCGTAAATAACCTTAATCGAGACGCCGTGTAAGACACTGCCCTAAATCAGTTAGACCCCCACTACAGGTGCTCCTTGGGTACCGTGGTCACCGATTCCAGGGTTAACGCCTCCTTCCGCACAATGTAGCACACCAAAGAGGGAAGTGGGAATTGTTCTCAAGAGTATGTATGTATGTAGTGTAGAAACGTAGGAAAGGGATTTTTTTGTGCGTAAGAACTGTGGAAGCAGGGAGTATATATAGTAGAAGAGAAGGCTCCTCCAACAGTCATAAGATCACAGATTTAATGAGAATAAATCCGTTGGTCAAAGGCATTAAATCAGGTAGTAATGAACATAATAAATCGGATAATGAATGCGTAATAAAATCACAACAGTCAGAAAGGAATCCGAGACAAAAGTTTAGACCAGTAGCAAAAAGGGGCCCCACCACACACGAACACGAGCCGAGCCGGAGGACGGCGGCGGCGCGCACGTGGGGGACTATAGTCTCTCCTCTATAGTCTTGTTGACACTTGATAGTGTGTATCCTATATAAGGACATCACACCCCCACTATTCTTCCTATGTGGGACAAAGTATTGTCTTTTTAGTTTGGAGCAACCACTTACTCCAACACTATGCTCATTCAAAAATCATTACTTAAGCAAGTGGTCAGTGGTTCGAATTTTAGCACATATAAATGAAAAGATCAAACTTGGTAAAGGTCAACCCATTAAATTGTCTTCAGTAACTCGAAGGAGATTGTCCCATTGTTGGTGGGATACTCTTGGTCAACACCAAAAAAAAAATATCATTATCAAGATCATTGTATGGATAATTCATGCGGTACCCTTAAACTTTGCCATTTTGCACGAAATACCCAAATTTTTTATCCAGAAAACTTAAATAGGCCATAACTCGTGTTTACGAACTAAGAAAGTGAATATGTTTTTTTACAAATCAATCATCTTTTCGAGATCTACGATTTGAAAAAAAAGTTTGACAAGTTTGGAACTCGTGACCAAGAGATATGATCACTTGAAGTTTGTTCGGTCGAAAAAACTTTGACGCACAATAACTCCTAGCAACGGGAGCCAAATGCAACAATTTTTTTCCAAAATTGTAGTTCTCGGAAAGATAAGCGATTTGGAAAAACATTCGTCACTTTCTGAACTGGCAAACACGAGTTATGACCTCTTTAAGTTTCCCGGATCAAAAATTGGGGTATTTCGTGCAAAGTGGCAAACTTAAAGGGTACCACGTGAATTATCCGTTGTATATATAAAAGAACACCCTTTTCATGCTGATGTGGCAGCATGAGGGTTGAGAAAAGAATGTTTTAAGCATTCTCATTAACTGGACAAAATAGTCCAAAACGTGAGTCTATTGTACTTTATAAAACTGAGGGGCAAAACAGTAAATACATGTCAGCAAATACATGTCCATCCACTTGCAGTAATATTTCCCAAAAAAATGGCACGCTGGACATACAACTCAACCCTTTTATACTTGATCAAATCAAATTATCTCCTCAAATCAAATTATCTCAAATAACTTCTAATGTTCTCAAGAACGCCACCCCCAATTTTTCTTATATCAAGCACAGTATTGATGTGGTCGTAGTTGATTCACTTCTACCCCCTTAGTAAACCAATTTCCGCATGCTTTTGAGTACTTATTAGGGTTCTTTTGACTTCTTTAGCTTCTTTTTTGCCTTTCTATTGAATTTTGGTTTGCTTGTAGGCAAAGGAGCAAGATCGTGCTTGAAAGGAGCATTCGAAAGCTAAATGGACTATATACAAGGACCTAGCATGAAGAGGAGACGGAACCAAAAGCCTAAGTCATGTTTCGGAGCTAAGTAGAGCAGCCCCACGGGCTAGGTCCGACCCCCACGGGTTTTTGGACAGGGTTGGCAAGAAAGAGGATTTATGCTGAAAACCCGGGCAAATCGAGAGCAACCCGAGCGACTCAACAACAACCCGAGCGGGTCGATCCCGACCCGAGCGGGCCCACAGCAAAAAGGTCTGGCTGTTCATAAGAGACCCGGGTTGGGCCTTAATTCTTCACCACTTTCTTGCACAATACTCCGCCTCTACCGAACCCTAATCTTGTACTAATATAAATACCCTACTTGTAATAATTCTAGAAGGATGCCTCCCTAGTTTTGGATTAGGGGTAGATTAGTTTAATCAATTTCACAAATTACTTTAATCTTTCCTTAATCATTCCACAATCAAACTTAGATCGAGCATTGCTATTGAAGAATTCTTTGGTTGTATGTGAAGATGAAGTAACCATATATGACACACTTTTTACCCCCTTAGAGAACCTCATTTTACATGCTTTTGCGTATTTATTAGGGTCCTTTCGACTTCTTTAGTCTTCTATTTGTTTTTTTATCGAAACTGAGCTTGCCTGTAGGTGGAGGAGCCAAACCATGCATGAACGAGGCATCTCGGAGCTAAATGGACGACAACCAAGGACCTAGCATGTAGAGGAGACGGAACCAAAGGCCTAAATGAAGATTCGGAGCTAAGTAGAGCAGCCCCCACGGGCTAGGAAGTCACCCCCACGGGTTTTGCAACAGGACGAAGCCAAAAGAGGAGTTTGTACTGAGAACTCGGGCGAGACGGAAAGAACCTGGGTGGGTTGCGGCCAACCCGAGCGACTTCCCCACGACCCGAGCGGGTTTGAAGTACATCTGACCCGGGCGGCTCCCTGCCGACTCGGGCTGCTCCTCACAAGTCTGCCATGTCCTTGTGCGACACTCCACCTCTACTTAACCTAATCTTTGTACTTAGTATAAATACCCCCTCTCCCCCATTCCTTAAGAGGAGGGAATTAGAGGCAAATTAGGGTTACTTAGCTTAGATCTATTGTAATCATCATCTTAATTACTCTTTAATTTAGCTTAATCTTTCCACAACAATCATAGATTAGATTGAAGAATACTTGGGGTTTAATTGGAGAATTGACATCTCTTCATTTATCAAAGAGTTTCTTCTTATTTCAATTATTGTTCAATCTTCTTAACTTAAGTACAATCTCTAATCCTCTTAATTACTTGTTAAACTCTTTAATCATTCATCATGTTTCCATATACTAGTTACTCTTTACTCTTTAACTGCAATCTTATTACCATGATTAGTGAGTAGTTACTTAGTTAGGGTAAATGGGTGATTAGGGGAATGATTGTTGGGATGAATACATGTTGATGTTGAGGATTGATTGCTTGATTAAATTGTTATTATGTTATCTAGTCTTATGCATGCTTTATGTTTGATGAAATGTATGAAAGACAAAACATACATGGATTCTCCTTTGTCCAAGCATACCTTATAAGATCGAAAGCCTCAAGGCTTGATAGACTACCATTCAACCTCCATCGTAAGATCAAAATCCCCGATGGTGGGTTAGACCGTTGATAGGCTAATCGCACACCTATGCAAAGATACCCTAGGCACAACAAATTAATGTAGTATATAGGGGTCGAATTCTATAGAGAAAACGGTTATTATAAAGTGAATTGTATGGTGCTTCTCTATCAAGGTTGATTTAACGATTGATTGGTTGGTTGATTTGTAATATCTAATTAACAATAAGATTAAAAGAGTCCAAGGGAATTGATCCACACATGCATTTTATATATAATAAACATATCAAACATAAGATTAGATGATAAAAACACAATTGCTTAGGCTAGCCACCCATCTCTCGATATTAGTGTCAATCACCATAGA
>JAGPOY010001886.1:0-14905 GCA_018983105.1 Silene uniflora
ACTCTTTGTGAGAGGTCTCTTTGAAGAGACCGTCTTCAATGAGAATTGATGTAAAAAATATGATTATTTTTACTATTCACACATGAGATTTCCTGTTATGATTATTATTCTGGTTTTGTTTTCACTAAAACACATTTGATTTAGAGGGGCCCGGATAGGCAATTTTACGTGCCTACCCTAAGATTTTAGAAACGTGTATGTATATTATAACGGAGTATAGTTTTAGTTGGTGGAGGCCACATAATCGGAGCAACCTGTAGATCAGTATCGGTGTCAGACTGTCAGTGCCTACCAGGGACGAACTTAGGATTAAAAGTCTGCGGCAGTGAAAAAAGTTGTAGCGTATAACTTTTTAGTAAAAATGAAAGGCACGAAAAAAATGTGTTGGAACATGCATATAATTTCAAATACAAATGCACAGTCAACAATCAAATGAACAACTTTACTTTTAGAGAGTGTTTGGCAACAAGAATTTAGAGCATGTTTGACCTAGATCGACAAAAATTAGTTTTTGTTTTTTAAGCTTAATTTTTAAGAAGTGTTTTTCAAAATCAGAAACAACTAATTGTTGCTTCTGATTTTAAGGGTAAAAAATGATTTCTGAGCTTTTCAGAAACTCTTTTCAACTTTTAAATAATTGTGTGTTTGGCCAATTTGTGTTTTTTTGGCCAAAAAACACTTTAAGAAACTAGGCCAAACACACACTTAATTTGAAATGTGTCATTTTAAATTTAACAAAGTGAAATAAAGATTTGGAAATGAGGGGTGTTAGAGGGTGGATTTCAAATGTGTTTATTTTAGCCTTACTTGGATTTGGTTGGGATTTCCAAATCCAAATCTCATAGGTTTGCCAAACATGCAAATTGGTCCAAATCCCAATTTGAGAATACAATCTTGGTTCCCAAACACACCATAATTTTATTTTTTAACTCTAATTTTGATTATATAGCTTTGTGATACAAAAGACGCGCAATAATTGCACCCTAACGGCTTAAGATTTTCACATTATGATTCAACAACTCATTTTCATTTTACAATACGATTTAAAAAAATTTAACCGTTATAACAAATACAATTATTAGGTAAAACAGAAAACAAAGTCTATACACCATAGTACACACAATATAATGGACATAATCCATTTAAAAAATTGCAATAAATAACAAATTAATCTAAGGTCAAGAACAACTTATTGAATTGCTACATAAAGTTAGGAGCTTAAGTGCTTAACGTAATTTATTTGAGAGGAAAAAAAAAGAAAAAGAAATAATGGCATTATGAGTTTATGATTATAACACGAGTCTAATTAACACTAAACTATTGCTAGTATCACATGTATATATTACCTCTCTGCTTAGGGATGATAACGAGTCGAGCCTGAGTTTGGTTTGCTCGGTTTGTAATCATAAAGTAAAATTCGAGCTCGAGCTGATCTCAAGCTAAGTTTACCCGAGCTTGAAAACAATGTGCTCACAATCAAGCTTGCGGGTTTTAATGCGAGCAGCTCGAGCCTATATATAATTGTTAAAATCTTTTGTTCTTTTAATATTTACAATAATAAGGCTCGAAGAATATATATGTAAAAATATTTGGCAAATTTGTGAAACATTTGAAATGTGTGATACAAAGATATAATAATGATGAACTATTTTTAAAAAATATGAGCAATATCTTATGTAATCACAAAAGTTCGAGGCGCTTGCGAGCTTTTCGAGCTTAGCCTGTGTTTGCTCGGCTTGACTCGTTAAGTTCTCAAGCCGAGCACGACTCCTAGCCAAGCTCACATAAGCCGAGGATTGACCGAACCGAGCTTGAGTTGCTCGCGAGCTATCTCGTTTCATTATTACCCCTAAGTCTGTGATATACCACTACACCAGTTTTTAAGTGTAATTTATGCCTTCTATTTTACTTATTCCTTTACCATCAGAATTGGTCGTAGAGCTCGCAGAGGGTCAACCGGGTCGGATTCGGGTCGGGCCAAATTCGAGTTTGCTATATTAGCGGATTAGTTTGGATCGGGCTATTTCGGGTCTGAATCACTTTCGGGTCGTAATTGAGAAAGATAAAAGCACATTTAGAGTTATTACCTATTTATAGTTCAACTTTGATAATTGATTATTTATTTTAACGTAAATAATATTAAGTTTGCTTTTAAATTAGTCATTTCAGGTCTTTTTGGTTCAATTAGATAGAGTTATGTTTTGTTGGGTCATTTTGGGTCGGGTGGTTTCGGATCATGTCATTTGAGGTCAACAAAGCTTGGGTCATGTTTGGGTCGGGTATGGTCAATTCGGGTTTCGAGGGTCACATGTAGCCACTGTAGGAGTAGTAGTTCGGGTCGATTTCGAGTCTCAGGTCAACCTCTCTGGGTCGGGTTGGTTTTGCCAGGTCTAGACTAGGGTAGTATAATACCAGCGTCTAAAATGATTTTTTCGTCATAAGCAAAAATACGGTTCATTAAATGGAGATGAGGAGAAACAAACCAAAAACAGTGTTCAGAGGGTTTTTCGTAGCTTGAACTAGTGCAGCTTGACCGAAGAGACGCTCGGAGTCCGTGAAGGCAACAACAGATGCAGTAGTACGGGTACCCTGGTCATTCGGGATGATTACAACATTGTTATCTCGCCAAACTGCAACGCATGAATACGTCGTCCCTAGATCAATCCCAATCACTGGCCACTCTATTCCTCCAGCTGCCATTTTTCTTTCGTCAAGCTATACAAAATCACAAACTATTAGCGCACTATTTAATAAACATATTTGAGGCCTTTATAGTTTTTGTGTTAATTTTAAGGATTTTTTTGATAACTATTACCAGGCCATGAGTAATCTACTTTTTGAGCAATGCTACCAAGATAATATTTCTTTAAAAACTACTACCATAATTATAGGTTCGTTAGACAATCCTATACCAATTCATTAAACGAGTCAAAATGAATGAATCTCAATCTTTTATTTCAAATCTCCCTACTACTAAGAAAATAAAAGTTCTCTTTAGTTTTCCCTCCAAAAAGTATCAAACTAAATAAGGCAATAACTAAAACTTCCTTTCATTACATTATTATGTTTTCAATTAGTATATTCTTATAATTAAACTTTAATCATTTTATTAAAATCATAATAATAAATTTTTCATTAAAATAAAATAAAGTTGGTATTAAACAATAAACTATAAGTTGCTAAATTTTACAGTAATACAATTATTGTAAAAAATAACTTGACACATACTCTGTACTTACTATTACCTTCGTGTCAAAAAAATTTTTTTAAAATAAATCATAACTTAATTATCTTTGATTAGTTTTCCATTTCAATTTTTTTGTTTCATATTTTTGTATGGTAAAAACGAATCATGTGTTATTTATGTTAAACTGACAAATCTTATTTGTAATAAATTACTTTTTTTATTAAAAAATTTCATTTCAACTGTCAATTTCATTCAGGCTAAAAATGTAATTTTCTATATCTTATAACGACACATTATTAAAATTTCTTTTTAAAATCAATTTAATTGTTAAATTCTCTATAAAAAAACAATCTAAAAAACAGCTTTTGCGCGAGATCTGCACTAGTCTTTAGATTAAGTCATATTTCCTATTTATATTCCTATTATACCTGGCCTTTTCCGTCCTCCTTATAATATGGGACGTGCTAAATCCCGCGCAACATTTTACTCAATCCCGCGCATTTTTCCCCCTTATTCCAATTCTATCCCTCTCATTTTTTTCAACCTACCAAGAGAAAAACAATGAGAGAAAAACAAGAAAACACATCATCCCATTCTCCCTTCGTCCCATCCCAATCACCAGCCGCAACTGCCCACCGCACAATAGACGAACACCGTACTCCGATAATGGTGGTCGACGGTGATATGATGAATTTGATTAAATGTTAATTGAAATTTGGGAATGACCTTGTTTCTTACTAATCTCAATGATTTATGAACTGGGTAGTTGAGTTTATGGTAGATGGATGTTCTTGATGATGATGATAATGATGAGCGTTTGTCTCATTCAATTTTTATCATTCCGTTTCCAGAAATGGCGGCCGCGGTCATACCCACCGAACTATACTCCGACCAAACAGACAGCCGCCGAACTATACTCCGGCCAACCCTACTGCGGCAAATAGATTGAACCCACAAAAAAATCGAAACCCTAATTGTAATTTTCCCTTTCTTTAATAATTCATTCAATTGATATTAAGATGTTTGTTACAAATTTTTGATGAAACAGCAATATTATTTCTCATACTACGAATTAAGATCCAAAATCGACGAATTATCGATGTATTAGTTTTGTTTTGGGAAGGAGATAAGGGAGAGAAATTTTTGCATCAGAAATTTGAGTGTTTAAAAGTAAGGGTAAAATTGGAAAACTAGAGGTGAAGTGCGCGGGATTAAGTAAAATGGTGCGCGGGATTTAGCAAATACGTATAATATTACACTCTTCCTTACACATTACACTTTTCTACTCTATTAATCCCTCTTCAATCTCTTTTTTTGTTTTTCTCTATTTCTATTTATCTAAACGTGAGGGTCGGGATAGCTTTGTTCTCTTTTGTTGTTTGTGAGCAGATTTAGTTTAATTCCATGACAATATCACATGTGAAATTTTATATTGAAAAAGTGTAGAGGGTGGCATGAGTTAATTAATTAACCCATTGTCAATTGGTATGGTTTTAGAATGAAACCTCGATATATAAATTGGAATCTTCTTCTTATGAGCGTAAACTAGACCCCAGAATTAAATTTATCATGATATCACCATCAAAGCTCACAATTAAAAAAACTGGGTATGATGAAAAAAATCGGGCAAAGAAATGCCAGTCAGAGAAAATTTTTGGTCTCTGGACCTCTCATGAAAGTTAATCGTTGTCAAAAAAAATGTAACTGAAATGTAAGTCTAGTATTACTACATTCTTAGATAGGAGTTGTATTACAAACTGGAAGTTTAAAACATAAGAAGTTTAAAAACATACTGCAACTTGGATACCGAGTTGAAATTAATACATAAGTGGTTTGTTAAAGAACATACCACAATCTTGAGACAGTATTACCTTGAATTGAAGGAAACTGCGTAAATCCGAAATTGGCCCGAAAGAAGAAGGCTAGGCCGCTGATTATCTCAAAAGATCTTTCCGGATACAAACCAGCCTAAAGCCAAATTTATAGACTCTCTTAAGTCTTTACTTTTTCTGCCTTAGAGTTTTCTAATGTATATTCTGTTCTCTTGACAGTGAGACATAACCAGAGAGCAAAACGTAAATTCTTATTTCAGACGGACCATTTTTACTTGAAATAATAAGACCGGAGTTTGTAATTATTTGATGGTTAAATATAACATTAATGGTCCGGTTAGTGTTACAGCTTATTAGTAACTTTTTTTTTTTCAAATATAGTCACATTAAAATATAAAATGGTCTCAAAATCTCTTCTGATTATTTCAGACAAAAATAATCCGGTTTAAGGGAGACCAATTCAAGAGCAAACGCAAAATGCACCAGGTCAACTAGGCTACATGTCTACAACTGTACAAGGACTTGGCATAATTTGTCCATAATTATTTTGTTAATGGTAAACTCACCCATGGATGAAGCGAATGCATATTCTTACACGGATTATAAATTCTGAGAATCGCTGTCACACCAATGAGGATCCTCTGTCACATTTGGTTGTATTTTCTTTTGGGAGGGAAAGGTGGGAACGTTCAGCCGGTCACATTGTGAAGCCGATATAATTTCATGTTCGTTTCTCTTCTTTTCTTTAGGAAAATACAAATTCTAATTTGAGACGTACAGACATTATTCGTCTTAATCTTAAGACATGTTCTATTAATTTTTGTATAAATTTGACATAATTAACGGTCTAACTATAAAAGAAAAATGTATTTTAATGTTTTCCTAAGTTTAGCAAGTTGGCAAATTCACATTTCATATGGTTGGTAATAATCGACAGAAATTAAAACAGAGAAAATATGACCGATCTGCAATAAAATGTAAATATTTTCTAATAAAAAGTTACATCGGGTTTATTATTAGAAAATGACATTTTAGTTATAACTTTTAATCACTAAATGATTACTTTTCATTATAAAATGATAGACTTTTTCTCGGTTTAAGTTAATGTTATCTTTAGAGAGACTAGCTCTATAAAGGTCAAGGACTGAAGCATGACCTCGTAATATTTTAAGAAAGACGTTAATCATCTTTTATCAATATTGCGAATTCGAGTTTGTAGGAATGAATTTGTTAAACCGAATTAAAAAATGTTAAATGATGAAAAATATTTTTTACGTGAAAACTCTTAAAATGGGAGGTAATTCAAACTCCTTTACACCATTGGAAACTTCTTAAGAAGGTAATTAAGGCATGATCTTTATTATGATTGACTATCATCTATCACGTAGACGAATGTAATTTAAATGACCCTCCTTAATAGTTGACATAAAAAATAAAAAATTAGAAGCATCTAAGGGCAAGATGCACTAGGTCAACTAGACTACAACTGTACAAAGACTTGGCATAAATTTTCCATATAATTTTGTCAATTGGTGGAGTGGCCAATCGATGAAGCGAATACATATTCTTGCACGGCCTATGAGATTTGAGAGCCTATGAAATTTGAGAATCGTTGTCACCACTTGTCACGTTGGTGGTATATATTTTGTTTTGGGGGAGAGGAGGGGCGCGGTCACATCTTTTATTTACTAAAAAAATAAGGATTTTTAAAAAGTTTTTCATTCAAATCATCTATCTATATATCTATATAGTTACAAGAGGAACTTTTCGAATACTTTTATTGGTTGTTGAGTTTTGAGCATATTAAAATAAAAAATAATGTGAATCAAATACTGAAATACTAAGAATAATAATAAAATAAGTATTTCGATTATTGGATGTACTTAGGAATATTGACCCCACCTTAACTTAGCATTATTATACAACTCGGGAATTGCCATGATAAATTCTTGAAAGTCATTATTACGATAAGACTGGAACATCACCCTTTTTTTAGAGGTTAACGTCATGGTATTTACAGTGAAACATTGCTAAGATATTACCCGGGCAACGCCCGGGCATGAAATCTAGTTTGAGTTTGAGTGGGATAATAACTCAAATGGAAGTAAATAATATATATACTCCATAAGTCATATGCAACCCTCCTAGCAAACTGATGTACATCGTTTACGCCTCTCTATGTATATCTTTTCTTCACTTTCTATGTTTTACTGTATTTGGAGGATGAAGAAGTGATACGTTGACAATATGTTGACGCTAATTTAGTGTACTAAGTAAGATAGTTGTAAAACGGGAACCAAACACAACCCTATTCATTGGTATAATTTGTTTTTCTGAACTCTTATTCAATTTGTTATAATTAGTAGTTGGTGTATTGTTTGTGTCATAATATCTTTCTCCTACATGGATGAGTCATGAGTGCATGAGTTCTCATTATTGTTGCTAGATGCTACTAATGATGCAATATGTTTCATTGTTTTGAATCTAATAAATGTCGGCTGTGTATTTGTGTGGATGTATACGGGTTTCTTTGATTAGTTTGTTGAAAGTCTATCTTTAATTTTTGTGTCGCTAATTTGGTAATTGGTATATAGTGATTATAATATTTGATAATATATTGTTGTCATCTTACAACAGTTATTAGGCTATTAAAAAGTCTATTACTAAGTTGTTTTAATTTTAATAATTTTTTTTTAAGAAAGAGTACATCATATCAATCCCCCCTAAAACTAAAAGAACAAGAGATCTCAAATATTTTCCCGCCTAAATGCACTAGGCTATAATTGGGTTTTATTCTGTCATATTGTCAAATCTACAATTGGGATATGCTGCTTAATCTCCTATATACTCGGAGAATAAAACTTTCAAATATTTTCCCTCCAAACTCCTTCTACTTATATAAGGAAAAAAATGAAATTTGTTCCCAAACTATTATCTTTTCTTTAATGTAGTAAATTTTTTCATTAAATTCTCAATTGTAATGTTTTGATCAAAATAAAATAAAAGTGGTATAAAACTACAAAATATATGCAAATTATTAATCTTTATTTGAAAATGACTTTATGTAAACTTACACTGTATATATTTAACCAAAAAAAAAAACTTACACTATATAAAACAAAAATATAAACTAATATTTTTAACTTTGTGAAAAAAAATTCATCAAGATGATTTAATAGAGGTAATAAAATGAAACCCCTAACTTCGTGACAAAAAATTCATTAAAATACATATTTCATGATATACTCACTTTTTTTACTACTTTTGCGGTTTCATTTTTTTTTTTCTCATATCAATATACAATTATCTAAAATATGAAAAAGTTATGGTATAAATTTGGATGAAAAAATTAATACACACTAAAAAATAAATACTTTATAAATACCGCGCATTTATTGCGCGGGATCTAGACTAGTTTGATAGTCACCTAACATACAAGAATATTGTGGTGATAAGAGGGTCGCGTTGTTGATAAACGGCCGATATAGACTGAGCTGAAAAAACACGCGGATTGACAAATAAGACATGTGCCGATGAAAGACTTACACGGTAATCATGTGCGCATGTTAACGATTGGATAAAGAAGGAGACACAATGATAGATCATATAAGGAAATGTTAACAATTGGATAAAGAAGGAGACACGATGATAGATCATATAAGGAAATCACAAATTCTCATTTGTGACGGCACTATCCGTCACAAGCTTGTGACAGGTCGAATAGGTACCACATTAGTGTGAAATGGGGCGGATAGTAACCGTATAGGTCTGCCAACTTTTGAGTGGTCACTATTTTAATATGTATTGTAACCATATTACATTTGCAAGAAAATTGGAAACATTTAAGTTCAAATTAGTCACAAATTACACTTTTTTCAAATACACAACTTGTCACTATTTTAATAAACATTGTAACCTATTACATTTGTAAGAAAATTTGAAACATCATAAATTTAATAAATATAAGCAAATATAACCATTATAAGTGACTATATAGCCATTTCAGTTATATAACATTGAAGTTAGAAAAAGGGCACAAATTACACATTACCTAATAGACAACTTGTCACTTCATATTTCATATTACACGTGGGACACTTTTTTACCATTTGCACATAATATGGTATTATTCAACCCGTCGCAAGCTTGTGACGGATATCATCCGTCACAAGCAAGACTTATTGGAAGGAAATAATTTGTGTTGCAATTTAGGGCTTAAGTAGATTATTTAGGCTACAAGTAAAAAAAGGAGAAATGGAAGATATATCACAAACATACGAGAATCTTACCGAGTAGGAAACAAGTTTGTTAAAACAAGAAATGTCAAGAACCCATTCTTTTTCATATACGGTAATTATTGCATGAGACGTCATCATATTATAATAGGGTCTTATTTTATAAAAAAAAAAGTTATAAATGTTAAATAAATCTTTTTTTTACATATCTTATTTAATAATTTGGGATTTATATAAGACATATATAAGCGTATACTCACTACATTCACACGGCTTTTTACAAACAATAGGTCTCCCGAGAGATCGTCTTTCACTAAATTAGTGGAAGACATTAAAGAGGGAAAAAGAAATTCAATATTATTTAAAAAACGCCTTACAAAAACCATGCTCAATTTTTAGCCAATATTTAAAACCCAATGTTCCTTTACTCGAGAAATTCTTGCGGCCTTTCTCTTGGAAAAACATTTTACATATGAGTTGTTTTGCATATATTTTTTTTCCCTAAATCAATTGAAATTGAGATTCTAACCTAATGTGTACTACAAATAGATAAATAATGCTCTAAAATGCACTTTAGTCTAAATCTTAAAAATAGTAACTAAAAAGACACTTTAGCGGTATTTGTAATACCCCGTTCTCCTAAGGGTGTACTCGACCGAATTAGGCTTACTCAGCCAAGTATACCCGTTGCCAGTATTAAGGGATGTTCTGCCGAGCGTAGACTAGACCGAGTTTTGTGTAACTCGGCCGAGTACTGTTGACTCGGCCGAGTAACGTGGTAAGTCGGTCGAGTACTGATGACTCAACCGAGTAAAGAGATAATTCGGCCGAGTCAGGCCGACGGGTTAGGAAAAACGGTTCGGATTGATTGAGAGTGATTAGTTTAATATAAAAGGCACAGTGTCAGTTCTCAAGCAGTACGTAAAACATTTCCACCAAACCCTAATCACTCCCAATCAATCCCTAAGCAAGAGTAATCCGGATCCTTGCTTTTACATTCATCGATCGTTGTAAGTATGCTAGATCTAATTTTCGTATTATTCTATTCATGTTATTTTTACGCTGAGATTTATTAGGGCATTGTTTGATGATGTTAATTGTACATACTAGGTTGTGATTTCGTAGAAGATCCCTACTAGTTGCTTGCTTGCTTACTTGATGTGTTGCGGATTTGCTATCAGGTAGGGTTTCCCTACTCAGTAATTCATTTGTGTCGATTGAATGATTGGTTGTTTAAATGATTATCTGAATATCGATATGAATTGTGATGATGATGATGATAGTTCCGGCTGAGTGAGTCCATTTGGGAGTGGACCACGCCCTTTGATCGCCCCTTGTGAATCCCATCACAAGGGGGATGTGCACATTAAGGAACTTAGGGTTTCACTCGTGGCGATGAGTGGCTGGGGTGACGAGGATGTGTCACTGGCTGACATGGGTACCTGTTGCGATGGGTATCTGGCTGACATGGATTATGATTTAATACTTGGTTTCCGCTGCGTTAATACTGTTTATGTTGCATGAGATATGATTGGTAATGTTTGCTGACCCCGTTGTTGTTGTCTTTGACCTGCTGTGATCCATCGGGGGTGGTGAGCAGACTTTAGTAGGTGATCATGTGGACGGAGTCGGATGAAGGGGACACGACCGAGTCTAGTTCATCATCAGTCATACCTTCCGCCATTTCTAGTTTTAATTTCAGTTCATTAGACATTATGTTTTTACGATTGTTTTGAGATACATTTGGGTTGTAAGAATTTAAACTATTTATACATTTCAATAAATTGTCCTTTATTGTTTACTTCTTGATCTTCACTACCTCGGGCAACCGAGATGGTAACGTCCTTATATGCTAGGGCAGTCCCTGGTAATGGGCCTTGGTATATGGGGGTGTTACAGTATTACCCGGGCAACGCCCCGGCATGAAATCTAGTACTCTAACTTAAATATGGAACAAGTTGAATTTTCTTTAATTAAACTAATCTTTCATTCAAAAAATAATCTTTTATCATTAAAATTAAAATTAAAATTAGTTAAAAACTACTGTATAAACTATACATAACCATAAACTGTTATTATTAATTTCGTGACGAAAAAAGATTTATTAAAATAATTTGAGAAAATTTATAAATTTTAATCATTATATTAAAACTAGTTTTGTTGCCCGTGAAAATTCACGGGACGACTATTTATGAATTTCCACTATTATTTACTCTTTTATACTGTGTGTACCTGATGTTGACATTTTGTGATGAAGTAGGATTTATATGCAAGTCTTATGACTTTGTTTTAGTTTTAATTGCCGACTTGACATCCTTGCCGAGTAACAGTATATACATTGTGTAGACTATTAATACTCAAATTATATTTTATAAGACGGTCGTATAGTACAACCACTTAAAAGTGACCCAATTGATCTGTAATACAGAGTATTATAAAAAGACAAAACAAATTGCTACTGCATAGGCAATTGCAAATGAAGTTAGTAAGTGAAGATGAAATGGCAAATTAAATGCATAATGTTCGATTGTTTCTCTTTTTTTATTTCTTTTTGTGAGTATGATAAATCTCCTAATGTAAGGAACTTAAAACATACTTTATAGGAATAGAGGGCATTTTATCTTCTCAATATTTTAATTCTCATAAATCATATTTTAGATAGTAACATAGTTATGAAGTTTAATATATAAATGTTACTCTTAATATATCATCATATTAATTTGACAAAAATCCTAAATTTTAAATTTTTGCAAAAATCATAAATTGAGTTAAATAGTTGCTTACTACCTATCTCATTGCAATCTCATTACGTTTTTATAAGACATGTACATTTGATAATATGATACGTGCGCATAAATATTAGATAATAATGTACAGTTAGCCATTATATATGTCAATAAGACTTGTTTGTGTGCAACTTGTTGATAAGATTGAGATCCTCGCAACTCTAAGTGATTTTTCAAAGGAAAATGATGAATAAAAAAACAACACATACCAAAATAAAACATACATTTGAAAGTTTCTCAAATACTATTTTTTTTTTATGAACTTTAAAACAATTAGTTTTATAATATAGTATTGAGTGAAATGGAGGTGGAATTTATTTATGCAATTCTAGTATTTTCCTTCTCCTTGTAGTCTTTTTTTTTTTTGGTGACGAGGGGGTTAAATCCCCCCCGGGCCCATGCATTCCCGCACCACCACATGGACCATGTAAGCCACCCCCTTTGGGGGGTGCAGTGGCCAAGTGGTCATCGCCCCAGCTGGTAGTCGAACCTGGGACCTCTCAACTCCTGCATTTATGCAAGCTTCAAGGTTTAACCCAGCTACCACTGGACTAACACCACTTGGTTCTCCTTGTAGTCTTATTTCTCCAATAAATCATACCTACAAAAAAATTCATTGAGTAATTAATAACGAATAAATTGGTGCAATTTGATTTATGGACGTAACATTAACTTTATAGTTATTAATTTAAGTTTTCTCTTAAATAATAAAAAAAAGAGTTAGGACATTAAGTCATAAAGATGTTAGTATATTTACCTTTAAATAACAAAACACCACAAATTTTGATAGTGCCTAAATGGGAACATAACAACACATATGTGAAGTGTAAAAATGTGATGAACACTTCATAACCAATGGAATTTAAAAATAAATAAATAAATTATTAATTAAAAACCTTAATACACTTATCTTATCTTAATACACTTACCTTGATGTTAATATGATGATAAGACAGATTATTGATACATACGTACAAATCTATTGACGATGGGAGTAAAATAAATATTGGCTTATAAATGTTGCCTTCCATCAAAATTCATAGCCAATTGAGGATGCATTTTGTGACTTTCGGTCATCTTTTATTATTATTATTATCAAATTTAATCTATACATCAATATGTAGTAAAGTTCTATGACTTTTGAGGATTCATTTTCATCATTAGAAAATTTAATATAGAAATAAATGTGGAGCAAGAAGAAAAGAAATGTGAAAAATTTGTTTTTATTTTTATTTTTTGGACCAATTACTTGATGATGTGAACCAAATTGAATGAGGTGGATAAAAGTATTCATCAAATGCATTTCTAAAATAAAAAGGTAAACAATTGACTGAAACACACTAAAATTAAATGAAATACGTCAACAACCTTGTTGGAATCTAGCCTCAGAGTTCCACATCAAAATTAATGGTATCAATGAGATAGTTGTACTTAATACTCACGGTGATATTCAAAGTTGCCAAATACGAGTGTTTTTTTTTTTTTTTTTTTGGTAGAATATAAGAAAAATTGCTTCTACTAAAACCAAAATAAGTCTCACCTATGTGTAACACCAATTCAAGCAACCACATAACTAAGGACATCCTTTATTAAATAATGCACTCCACTGCATGTTTACAACCAAGAGCTCTTAATAATATAAGTAGGATATCGAATAAAATTAGTCTCACCAACCAAAGCTTACGCGAGAAATTGTGTTCGACTTTCTTAATAGGAGCAATCAGTACTTGCTTACTCCCGCTGCGAAGGACATATTGATCAAAACATTATAAAAATATGAAGTGTAGAACTTAACATTATACATGTGACATTACAAATATTATTAGATTTCACAATTTATATCATATACTAATTTTGATTTAAAACTCTCTTGGTAATCATCTTAACTACATAATCATATATCAAAACTTGAAAACATTAATAGAGTTTTGAAAACCGAGAGAAAGCTTGCACATATCTAAAGACCAATGTTGGGCTAAAAGGTTTCCATTTATAGAGGAGAGTACAGTAAGCAACTGGTCGTTTTCCTTCGCATCTCCTTTTTCGGTTTTGTTGAAATTAAAGCTTATGTTAGTGGAATTGTGATGCTAAAACTCGATAAGCCTGCAATTGTAGAAGGAGAGAAACAAAAACACAAAACGCTACTTTCATCGGAGTATTAGATAAAGAGACAACAAACTAATAAAGAAGAGAAAAAAAAAACTCACGTGAAGAGGTTGTTGATTTTGCCCTTGCAAAGCTGCACCTATCAAAACATTTGTGCTAATCTAACCTATAAAAAAAAAAAAAATTCATCATCATAGCTAGAAAGGATAGTCTGTAAAGTATTTGCATAAGGATATTAGAAATTTCAAATGCAAAATATATTGAATGCATGACATGTTTGATATTAGTGCACTACTCTTCATTTTTAGCTTTAATAAACGATAAACGAATTTGAGATCAAATCACATGGACTATTGGACTGAACATGAGATCAATGGAATAAGGGATTAAATATTTAAAAGGGATGCTTTAAAATGTGAATAACGCATGAATCCCAAGAGTTCAAAACTGTACAGTCAATTGATGGTAATAATGACGTGTTAATCCATTTTGTAAGGTGATAATTGAGATTTAATGATGATGTAAATGTGTAATGTAATGGAGCATTGAACAAAGATTGTTAGTTTTTATTTTCTTTAGAAGGTGAGAAGATGGGGAAGGCCAAAGGTGATGATTGTTTAATTGCTAATTGATGATTCATGATATTGCAAAAATAAAAATAAAAAATGGTATGATACTGCGTAATTGGCAATTTGAGGTTGTTGGGTTGTGAAAACAAATGCCCCAGAATTACGAGAAGAGCTTGATTAGGTGGCATTT
>JAGPOY010001887.1:0-15994 GCA_018983105.1 Silene uniflora
GAGGCCGTATGCGTCCCTCGGCTGGCTTGATGTCAGGCCGAGAGAGCCCCTCGGTTGGCTGGTCAGTGAGCATTGACTCTGGTCAGTGAGCATTGACTCTGGTCAAGATGTTGACCCGGTCAGCCGGTGCAGAATATGCCCCATCAATTTACTCTGAACACATTGAATTGAATATATATAATTATGATATCTGTTGTTCTATGTAATATCATTCAGTTTTACGTAGTTATTGCAGGTTAAAATAATTTGCAGAACACATAAAGGCGTGTCTCCATTATTAAGGGTTCATATTGGTGAACAGCACCATCTTTATAAAGATAGCGTTTTGGATTTAATTAAAAACAGGTTGTGCCTGCAATAATGAAAAAGCTAACTACATAGTATAACTTTGTCACTTGATATAATACTATTGAATGACAAATCTTTTATGCTAAAAGCACTAATAATTCAGGGATAATCAACTACACCAACCACGCTTTTTTTTTTTCATCAATGATTCAACATAGTTGGACTTTTTTTATTAACTCAAAAAAAATATTTTTATAGATAGTCCTAATGAGAGCCCCGTGCATCGCACGGGCTTTCCAACTAGTCAAATATGATGTTTCAAAAAAAAAAAAACCGATCAAATATGAACATTTTGAAGTAATAATTAAAAAAATCATACAAGCGACCGTTTTCGATTATTTTGTTATAAAATGGATTTGCTGAGAGATAGGTTATCCTACTCAGTTTCGATATTGTGTCGATTTGTTAAATGCGTCATTTGTCATTGTTTGCATCTAATGAGTCGGTAATTGACATGTTATATAGTGTATTGCATTCATTGAGTTGTCTTATAGTATGTCGGAGGACACGGTTTGATTGGTTACTTGTTCTATGGAGACGGAGGACGATTGTGAGATCGTCTTCCGCTTAGGTCGCCTCTTCGAGCTTCCCGCTCCAAGAAGGATGTACACATTAATGACTTGAGTTTTGGAGGGGCGCGTGTGGGTGAGACACGACGTCTGGCAGGGGACCCGAGTCATTCTTGGGCCCGGTACTACCGACGTGTTCGGAGTACCTTGTATGTTTTGTTGCGGGTACGTCTGGGCGTGTTCCGATACCGGTGTGACGGTTGGATATTGGTATCTCATTCATGTTATAGTCATATTGCATATTCACACACTTAGTCGTATTGCATGTTGTTTATCGTTACTGACGTTTGTGTGTCTGTGTCTGTCACCTATCTTGTTTGGGATGCCCTGTGTCGATCCATACGATATCCTTTGGTCATATGGGGAGCAGGTTATGTACAGGTTGTTTGGTTAGCATGCGGGAGACGGGACGAGCTTGACGAGTCACGTGACAAGTATAGTTGCTAGGAGAGTATAATAGTCCTGAGTTGTATTTTATTTATTTGTTTACGTTTATGTAATCATTAAACTTTATATTTGTAATAAAATGTTCTTTGATGGAGTTTTGAAACACTACATCGGGAAACCGAGATGGTAATGCCTTAAATTATCTCGGCCGGATAATTGGAGTGTTACCGTCTACCACTTTGAAATTTGAACCATCAATCAATAGTGAATACTTGATTAAAATATCTCCGTGTTTAAACATTTTAAGCGTTAAGAATCCTTGAAATTTTAATAGGAATTGAATTTAATTCCTTATCAAATTGACCTAGTTAAATTTTTGGGCTCTTCAATTTCTACCATATAATATTCGATCTCGTCGTAATATTTTTAGTTATGCGGGGAAGTGGTGATTGATCCCCTTAACTTTATACAATTGTGAAAGTAACCCCATAACTTTCAATTGGAGTAATTTGGCCTTGTAACTTGTGTAATAAGTGAAATTAAACCTCTAAGTCAAAATCTCATGAGAAATTCAATTTATCATATGACAAAAATAAAAATGGTTATGTTTTTATGAAAAATACAAAATAAAAATTTTTAAAAATAATAAAAAAATTTTTTAGCAACAATTAGATAAAAAGATTTTAAAATTTTTTACGAAATTAAAAAAATTTATTATTTCTATATAAAGTAAAAAAAATTTAACTTTTTTTTACAATTTTTGAAAAAAAATTTCAATTGCAAATTATTTTATTAGGTAATTGGGTTAAAATATGAAGTCGGAATAAAAGATTCGGATGACAAAAAATATAAAAAAATTTAATAAAAGGGTAAAAAAAATATTCAAAATTTTCTATTCTTCAGCATTTCAAAAAAAAAAAAATTACACATAAAACTTGTGATTGTTTTTTTTTAAAAAAAAAAAATTATATTGAATTACATACGTATGAAAAAAAAATGGTTTTAGTATGTAATTCTTGTGGTTTTAGTGTAACACCCGCGATTTTTCGGCTAATTCAAAATAAAACATTTACATAAGAAGTTGTCCGAAAAAGTCGAGAATGTCACTGAAAATATACAAAGCTCCTCAAAATCCAAAAATTACAACCGATTAATAAATAACTAAATAAATGATAAAGCTGGAACAAAATACTTTATACAAAACTTGGCGGAAAGTTTCACTTAAAGATCGACTCGAGCTCAACGGAAGCAACCTACCTGAAAACAATGAACAAGGAGAAAAGGAATCTACCCCATGACGGGTAGTCCGAGAGAGAGAAACATGTCAGCCAAATGGAAACTGTAACAGACGTAAAAATGAAAAATATAATGTAACAATACTATTATTATAAACCACAAGGAACTCAAAGATTTCTCAATAGTTACATAATATTTACATATTACTGCACATTTACTAACTCCTTTATTTCACATTTCACTCTCGCAACGACAGCTCGTCCCAAATAAACTCATAGTATCTCGACTTATAACGAGTACTATATTCCCATCATCGACCCAATGACTCAACAAGAGGTGAGTGAACCGGCGGAAGTACAGCGAAACTATATTTTAATCTCAATATCGATTCCAAAATAAAATAACTATCTCGGTAATAACCATGGTCAGAATGGACCCAAACTATAACTGGGCACAAAGACCCTAATACCAGTAACCAATCTAATAAATATCACAATAAAGAGACCAATGTCAAACTTAATATTCTTCAAATCTTTCTTCTATCAAATATAAGTAATCAACCTTATTCCAACATATGCACACAACTTAATTCACCTCGTGGAATTGCTATCAATGCTATGCCTGATATTCCGCCAATTAATAATGGCCGATTCGATTACTTGAATTCAAAACTTCTCCTGCAATCACATTCACTTAGCTAATACTAGTATGATACTCCTTAAATCTCCTCATACACCTCCTTATCATAAATAACATATCTCTAGCTATAGCAAAATAATGTTAGCTACCTCTATTTATAAATAATATTACAGTCAATACAATTCACCTTAGCACATAAATAAACTAAGTAGACAATTATATAGTAAGAAACTTTACTTCCTTGCGGCTAAGAGGTTAACAAGAACGAGTGGCCATAGACTTAATGTGCATACGAGCTTGACAAGATTATCTAATGGCTGGCTGACGTAGGATTCCCTCTACCTCATACGACTAGGAAAGGCATTTTCGTATGCCCGACTCGCCACTGCGGGTTATGAGCCAAACTATAATCCTCGGCATTAAAATGCCCAACTCACCACTGCGGGTTATGAGCCAAACTATAGTCCTCGGCATTAAAATGCCCGACTCACCACTGCGGGTTATGAGCCAAACTATATGAATTTTTAGCAAATATGCTAAAATAAATTGTAAAATCCTTAAAAGAAAGCCGAGTTGTCATATTACAAAGAAAATACTCGTAGTATAATTACTTAGTAATATAACTCGAGTACCTACTCATTTTACTTGGATGCTACTGTAGAATAAATAGAGGATTCACCACTTATAAATGAATATTTTCACTACAAAAGGGTTTAGTCCCTTACTTCACAGTGATAATCAGTTCCATTATTCCCGTTTAGAGACCTTCTATGAACACTTCGTCTACTTTTACAAGTATCCTTTAATAGCCGCTAATCGACACTACTAATCAACACTATAAACTTTGATCATCATATTTTAAGAAGTAAAGTATAACTAAAGGAAATTAACTACCATTAATTAAGCCTCAAAACAAATGGAGTAGACCACCTTCCCAAATTACCAACGTCCCAAATCTATTACTCACCACCAGGTGGGTTTCTGGGTTTCAATTGACAATCATAGCAATTAAAAATTCCTAAGTACCTATAATTAACCACGATCTCTTGTACTTTTGTACTTTCAGACGGCTTATCAACAAACCCCAACTTCACATAATCAACAGTTAACACGAATAAACAATATCTTTTTATTGAACGATTCGTAATCACTTACATCCACTTGATTGAAGAAAAAAATACAGATCAAGGACCAACTACTTACAATATACTATGAATACACAAACAATAATATTCATCATGCTTTTATTTCAATAATCAACCCCAAATTAATTAGGTAGTAGAGAACTAAAGACAAAGAAAAACATACATCAGTTTGGTATAGAAGACGATCCCATGATGGCTAGCAGCAATATTGTAGGTAAATATAGTTTTTAGGAGTTCTGGTGAAAGCAAGAAAAATGAAGGTAGCCAAGCAAGAGAGGGGTTTTTTTTTTTTTTTTAATGATAAGTCTTCTAAGAAAACAAAAGGGACCGCTTAAAATGGATGACTAACGTTTTAAGTTCCCAATTCACACTAATTTGTTTATTTATTTATTTAAAATTAAAGTATTAAAATATTTGGGTTATTACATTTAGTGTGTAATATGTATGCGTGTTGGTATAACTGTTATATATACTGATATTTTGGTGAGATTTGTATTGGGTTTATTGCACATTATACCTAACAAAATATTTTGCAATTGATTTTTTTACAAAAATTGTAAATAAAAGTTAAAAAATTAGTACTCGTACTTTATATAGAGAGAATAAATTTTTTAAATTTTCGTAAAATTCGTTTATCTAATTTATGCTAATTTTTTATTTTTTTGATTAATTTTTTAGAATTTTATTTTGTATTTTTCATAAAAACATAACCATTCGTGAGATTTTTTTTGATAAAAAAATTTAATTTCAATTATTACGCAAGTTATGGGGCCAAAGTTGAGTCAATCACCTCTTTCTTGAATTTTTGATTAATGCGGTCATTTTTTTCCCTTTTCGGTCGGCTAGACAACCCGTATAATCACCACTAGGTCGATCCTGAATTGGTTGATTTAAATGCTCACAGGCCACATACGCTACCGTAACCGTAAGACATTGTTGTTGTTATTGGGTTATTTATAAGGTAGTGTTCAACAATTGATCCTTTCGGAATTCACTACTTGTATATGTTCTACAGCAATGTACCGCAACCAACATTTTGCTAAAGGGACTCCCGAAATAAAAGCAAGGTACAAACTCAATGAAAGGCTTGTTTCTTACAGTATCTCTGTCAAAAAAAAATTTCAACACTCAACTACCTAAACATCTTTGTTATCAAGAAATTAACCTTAAGGGTTTATGTCCTATGAAATGAGACGAAGCACTACTACGTTTCTGAGGGCGGTGCATCGTTGTTCTCCTCTTCAGTAGCCGGTGGAGGGTTGCTAGTCGCTTCTGCTGGTTCTGCTGCTGGTGCTGGCGGTGTTGCAGTTGATGCTGTGGCTGTTGCATTATTTGGAGGTGGTGGTACGTACTTTCGCAACACGCGATCTCTATTCCCCTTCCACCATTCCTCAGCTTGTGTCTCTGCAAACCTTCGTTTACTGCGAATGAATTTGGAAGAAAAAGAGCAAGTCATATTTCATTTTAAACAGTCAAAGATCGTTCGGATCACTGAGGTGAAGACTTTAGTAGCATGAGATATTACCTGAATCTAACTCGTCTGAAGACTTTAGTACCATTTCGAAGTTGAATATAAGTGATATAGACTCCTGGTTCAAATTGTTCAATACTTTCTCTTGATCCTTCACTCCTTGTCGGAACTTGAGTCAGTCTTTGGCCGTTTTCTTTGCCTTGGTTAGATGTCGAATCCACCTCAGACGATGCAGGAGCTGGTTGAGACTCCTCTACTTGTCCATTTTCCGACCCATGCCTATCTGAGGATTCTGACTCCTCAGGAGGTGGTGGCGGTGGTGGTGCATCTGCGTCCAGGCCACCGCCTTCTGATTTATCATTAGTGACGGTTTCAGTAGGGTCTGCTGAAGGTTCTTGGCTAGCATCTTGGACAATATTGTCGCCAGCAGGTTGTGATAAGTCACCAATAACAGTAGGGTCTAAAGATATAATCTTTCGAACTTTTGTTGAAGCGGTGCTTTCCAAGTTCGGTTTTCCAGGGTCTAATGGTGGCTTCAACCCTGTATGATTACCAAATGCTTCATTTTCGCTTGCTTTCACAAATGCCAAAGCTTGGGTTTGCATAGCCTTGAGGTCCTCACTTTCACTAGCTTCTGGAGACACTTTGTCTACTATATCTTTCAGCTAAATAGACATAAAATGCAACAGTACAGTTAGCATGTAACAGACTCGGATATCGCTGTCAAGCATGGCCGGATACCTATTCAAATGTCAGACTTATGTTTCCGAAAACAAAATTCCAAATTGGAAATATTTAGTGTTTTTTATGTCAAATGTCTAGGTACAGATTTCATACTCATATTTCTTCTTTTGTGTCAGGCACAGGTGTGGCCGCAAAAGTGAAAAGTCAGAGTAACACAGGTAGCAATGTTAAGTTGCAAGCTGATAGATCTTCTCCATACCGTTTGATCAGCAAAATAAGAGTCTATAGATGGTAGAACCAGAAAGATCACCTGACCGGCAAAGGACTTAACCACTTGAGTTGCAACTTTGGACTTGGAAGATTGTTCAGCAGCAAACACGGAAGCTTCTTTAGCCAACTTCTGTAATGTCTGAATCTCCTCGTCTTGAAAATCACACTTTTGCTTTAGATTTTTAAGCTGGTATGAACAAAGAAAACAAATTCAGTATAGTGACGTAAATATAACGCAAAGTATATATGTTAGCTCATAAATGTATAATGAAGGTTGTTGTATTACATGGTTTTGAAGCTTTGCCACTTCTTGGCTCAGCAGTTCATTAGACTTCCGGAGACTATCATTGACACCTCTAGAAAACACAGGAGTAGTTGACCGGGGTGGGCTTGGTCGCCTTGAATATGGTGAAGCTGGCCTTGTAGAGGAGCTGGAAGGATATAACGCTGGTGGAGGAGGTGGTGGTGCTGTAGTAGGCTTCAAAGCACTTTGAAGCGCGCTTAAGGAACTAGGAAATGCAATATCCTTAAGGTTTTGAAATGCTGGCACTTGTGATTGCCTAACCATGGCAAACGAGTCTGATTTAGTCCCGAACCTTTGAGTTCTAACCTCAAGGTACTTGACTGGTTCGGTGGTTGGAGATAGCAAAAGCCTAGAGCCCTTTGTTTCAGGCCTGTCTAGCCTTTCTCTGCAACTATCTATAGACCGACGAGGAGCTGTGGGTCTCTTGCTGAAAAACGATGCATTTCCAGTCGCAGTGGCCTTAAGTTTATTGTAGCAGGCATCACAAACTCGGTGTGGCTTGCTTGGGGTCGGGGCAAGAGCGGCTCTAACCGCCTTTTTTGAGCTACAAGCATGACAATGAACTAACCCACAGTTATAGCAGTTGTGTCTTTTTCTAGTGAATCCAAAGGCTTGCCTACACCCTGAGCAAACCGACTGGTCGGCACCAGAAACCCATTTATGGATGCATATAGTTGAAGTGAAATTCGAGCCACATGCGATACTTTTGACATGCCTATCTTTTAAAGACTCGACATAAGTTGGGGTTTTGCGATCTTCTACATCTCCATGGCCTAGTCTTCCGTTTGAACCTTTACCCCATGTATAGACCTCACTTCTTGATGTGAGGACAGCCACATGGCATTCTCCACATGCAATTTCCTCGACAAATTCTCCGACTAATTTCTCTTGGACTAAGCAAGGTGTTTTCCCTTCGGCTTGTGGGTTGCCAAGTTGACCATTTGCTGAGCTACCCATGGTGAACACATGACCGGATGTGGTCAAAGCGACTGTGAACGTATGCCCGCAGGCTATCTGATGAAAGTTGTAATCAATTAGAGAAGAGACACAAGTAGGGAGCAAATAAGTGTCTTTGTTTCCATGGCCTAGTCGATATTTATCTCCGTCTCCCCAAGTGAAAAGTTTTCTAGAACAAATGCTAGAACCAGAGTTCATGACTTCCACAATGGCTGCAGTATGCCAAACACCACAAGCCACCTTAATTGTTTTCAACCCGTTTAACTGCTCGACTTCTTTAGGATAAGAAACGCTTTCCCTATCTCCGTGTCCTAAAACACCAAAAGTTCCATCACCAAATGTAAATAGCTTTCCACTAGTTGTTGTCAGAGCTGAATGCCAAGTGCCACATGAGATGGAAAAAACTTGAAGGCCTTCTATAGGACCGGAAACCCGTTTAGGGATCCAATGACTTGCATCTGTCCCATGTCCAAGAAGTCCGGCATTATGAACACCATCACCCCAAGTGAAGAGATCACCCGATGTTGATACCGCACATGAATGGAACTCGCCACAGGCAACAAAGTCTACATTAGTGACAGCAAGGAATTCTACAAGCTGAGGTTTACTCACATCTCTTTCAACTCCATGTCCGAGTCTTCCTCCCACCTCTTCTCCCCACGTAAAAACCTCACCTTGCCTCGTTACAAGAGCGACATGCCTAACGCCACAAGCAATTTGATGGACATCAAGGACAACATTGGATTCTAATGGTTTGGGGATTAGGACATCGGTCTTTGTTGTATATTGGCCTGAATCGGTCCAGAGTTCGCCCCAAACGTAAACATCACCTAGTGATTCTATGTCATCCGGCCCAGACCCTGTACTTGAACAACTTGGAGTACTTGAAACACTAAGCCGAACACCACCATCTGTACTAACTCGAAAACCGTCTCCTGTGCTTCCTCTCAGCTGCATAATTGCCTGCTCTGACCCAACATCTGCGCTTGAACCCAAGTCAAGAGATGCTCTACCTCGCAAATTTGAAGTAAATTCTAAAGCTGCTCCGAAAGGACGTCCGTTTTGAACAGAATCACCGTCATTCCACTGCCATAAAGAGGAAACAAACGTTTCTTAGCTCTATACAAGATTACAAGCACAGAGAAAATGCATTGAAAAGTAAATCGCGTAAGAGGTCATGTATTCAACACTGCAACAGCAAACAAGTCAGCTCAGACACTCACATCAGGTATCTCACTCCTAGTACGTTTGCCCCGCTGCTGGCCAGTCGATATTATGGACTTAAGACCCGCAAGCCAAACTTCTGCCTCAGCTTTATCTTTGCAAATCTGTATAGCATACATAACGGCCAAAAATAAAGATGCATACTAGTACCCTGAAATTAACTCTTACTGCAGATCAACAAGCTTGAACATAAAGTTCAACTAACCAGGTCAAGAGATCTATCACCGTTGTTATATATAAGCGAAAATGACAAGTAATCTTTCTCAGGGCGTAAGTATCTACGAAAAACAGCCTGCAGAATAAAAAAGAAAATTACTGCTAAGAAGTTTGACATTCATTCAACCATTTCTGAGAAATGTAAAGACAGTATATATGCCAGTTATCTCACAGTTCTTTGTCCAGGGATGATTCTCGAGACTGAAGATAGCTTTAGAGTTCTTTCTTCTCCGTGTGAGATCCAAATAAGAGTCGCTTCATCCTGTACAGTCCATGCCACACATGTGTGATTTAACTTACCGACTACAAGGCACGAGGAATATCCACACTGATACATAAAGGTTTTATATTTTCCGCTATGTAAAGGATTCAAAGTCGTTGCCATCACGACTGATACATCTTTTTACAAACAAAGCGCATATGCACATTACACAAGTAATAACTTTAGCAACATGATTAACAGAAAACAAAGACGAAAAGGCACCGTGGAAAGTCTGAATGGGCAAAATTTCGGCTTCCCTTTCCTGCTATACTTGATCAAATGAGTCCCTTTCTTTAGTGCAATGAGTGCCTGCATATCACAATTCACAACAGCAATATTTCATGATTATGTGTGTGACACAAACCTCGGGCTCAAAATAGATATCGCAAAAACATAATTACGATATCTTGACCTAGTGATTAAGAACGAGGTGCAAGAAACACTTACGGAGTATTATACTAGTGAAATACTTGACCTCCCCTCAATTCTTCCAAAAAATCCCCAATTATTTTCATGTAATAATTAAAATTAAAATGCTTCTCTAAAACCTAAAACAAATCAATAATCCACACGTTCCACACCAATCACCATAACCCTAATTAAGAATGTTACGGAATATTCTCGAGTATATTGGTATAATATCGAACATATTCCGTATATATTATTTGTAATATTATGTGTCTTAGTTTTGGTAATTACGGTCTTGTAATTATTTGGTTTCCTAAACCGTCTTAGGGTTGTATGAGTATATATGTAACGGTTTTCTCATGAATACGAGGAACACAATTATATTCCCAAAACCTAGTTTATCAAGTTCATCTTCAACTAAGAAATCCGATGGAAATGTAATTAAAGTAACAAGGTTAAGGCTGCGTACATCTGACCCCTTACCTAGCCATAAGCGACAATTTTTAAAAACCGGAAACAAAACAAGATAAATTAGGGGGAAAAAAGGATACATACTTGGTCAATGTCGCGGTCAGAAAGGCCATAACTAGCAAGATCTGCCATTCCATCTGAAACAAAGAATGGAAAAACAAGCAAAGGCTTCTCCTCCTCCTAACTGCATTTGCACCTCCCTATTTGTCTTCATAGGTGTCGTTTTCGTCGCCTTTTTCCGACTCCTCTCATCAAATTAATTCTATTTCATTCAAACACAACCCTTAATTGTTAGTGACTTTTTTAAATTGGAAATCAGATTTGGGAATAATTAAGAGAAATAAATTTTTTTTAAAAAAAAAAAAAATTTGTGAAATGTGGGAAATTGGGAAAATTCCTCTTTGTGGCAGGAAGGAAAGAAAGTGAGAAACAGTTAGAAAAGAGAGAAAGAGAAAAAAGAGTGAGACATGGAGTTAGGATCATTTGTAGCTAACCGATTTTCCCGCCTTTTGCTTGGCTCTCTTTTTTTCTTCACTAAAGTCAAATTTTTAATTAATAAAATGGGATCAAATGAGAATTGTTCTTTTCTTTTTTTCCAAGGAAAAAATATATTTGAACGGAAATTTGGATGAAAAATTACATTTTACCCATTCATAATTACATAAGTTAGCTCATTTGAACTAAATAAAATAACATAAATTTATTAGTTTAAGGTACTTATTATTTACTGGATAGCTTATACTCACTCTGTACCAGACCAATGGTAACATTGAGTTCAGGAGCACTATTTACGGTCGTAGGGAATCTTCGATATTATTCTTAATCTATAAGACAAAACAATCACGTGAGATCTTGTTTGATTTATCGTCATGAATGCTATAAGAATATCAAGATTTTTATAATTTTTAATAATGTGTAACTAAAGACATTCACGTTTCAAAACGTGTCTCGACAAGTGTGAAATTCACAATGATACCATTGGTGTGGTACAGAGGGAGTAATAATTTTACTCACATACATACTCATACAAACTCGCATATTGATAAAATTTTACTCGGCACGAAACGAACCAAGCGAACTAACGTTGGCTCGACACGAAAAGGTCTTGAGCTAGCGGCTCAAAATTGTGTAATTGATAAAATATTACTCCTATTTTATAAAAATATTTTATCATCATGATAATATTTTTGTATCACCATATCAAATGTTTTCACCGATGTGCCAAATATTTTTATATATAACCATTGAATCTTGCTATTGAAATTATTAAAAGAAAAAACGAAAATTTTAACCATTATATACATGTTTGAGTAGAACTCGAACTCGGCTCGACATGGGTTTAAGCTCGTAAGCTTAATAATGAGCTCAATTTTCCAAGCTCGGGCGAGCTCAAGTTTTGCTTCTTGAACATAAGCCGAGCAAGGTCAAACTTGGGCTCAATTCATATCGTTATCTCTATAATAATTTAAAGGCACGAAACTCCAAAATACTACTCCGATACTTTATTTCACCTTGTAAATGCGTTTCTATGATTCGATGGTTAATCATTGAACCATCTTACACAAATTCAGTAAAATGATCATTAGGGTTTATGTTATTATGTACTACTCTAATATAGTCCTATATATGAACCACGTTGTTCTTATGCAACCTTATATATGAGTATTACAACAAAAAAAGTCTCAAAATTTTGGCAATTCTAATAATGCACCATCAGCTTTGACAAAAATGTCCAACCAAAAATCCAAATTGTCCCCTTCCGGTGCGTTCTCAACGTTAAATGACGGAAAATCTTGCGACGATGACGCGTCCAATATCTTGTCATCTTCAACATTATCTTGAAATTCCAAGTGCATATGAATATTCTCATAAGAAAAATGTTCCGACGACCAAAATGTTGCATCGTCGATTGGTAGTTCATCCAATAACTCAAACTTTGTAACATCGTATTTTTCTTCATTTATATCGCCTGATGTATTTCTAGGCCCGTCTACACTAGTAACATCGGTAAGTGAAGAGAAATCATCGCTAGATTCAGATCGTTGTGAAATAGGAGGCGTTTGATCGGAAGGCGTATCAATAGCTTCGGAGATATTATTTGCAACAGTAGAGCTAGGAGAGGTTGTCAAAATAATGTTGGTATCGTCACAATTTTCCTCGGACAGTTTGGTTGTATGCGAATTTGGTGTTTGATTTTGTTTGTTTAGCCTCTTTTTTAGGTGGGTATGCCATACGTTTTTGATTTCGTTGTCGGTTCTACCGGAAAGTCTTGCTGCTATGGCTGACCACCTGAAAAATCCGAACATACAACAATCAAGATAACTGTGATGAACAAATAACCATAATTCAAACAATTTGCGGACTTTTTTCGTCTCAATTATTTCTTTAATATGTTTATTCATTCTCATATATGTTTAGACAAAGGTAAACAATTGAGACGAATGAACTAATCCGTTAACATGAGGAAGTTTTTCAATATACGAAGTAATAATACCGTTAGTATAAAACCGTGACCTAGTGTCGTTCGCTCTAATACCATGTTAAGAAAAAAGAAAACATCTCAACCAAAATTTTAAACTGATGATTAAAATTCCAAGATCGGTTTATACTCGAACAAAATACTGACCTATTTCCCATCAACTCATGTAGTTGTATAATAAAATCCTCTTCTTCCTTAGTAAAGTTACCCCTCTTAATATCTGGCCTTAAGTAATTTGTCCAACGCAATCTACAACTCTTTCCACATCTCAACAAACCTATTCAAAGAAAAAAAAAAAAACTTTAATGCTAAGAAAAATGCAATGGTAAATAATTACGAGTGTTTATTAAGATTACTCAAACAATAATAAATCCGAAACAAAATATTACCTGCTTGTTTAGGAAGGGCACGCCAATTACTATGACCATATTTTTCGATAAAAGAGATCAATATTCGATCCTCTTCGGCGGTCCAAGGGCCTCTTTTAAGTCCTACCTTGTCACAACACGGAGCTCTTCCCATTTTAATTTGATAATCTTACAAATTCAGGGCTTTAATCCCGAAATAATTTCTACACTTAAATTTGAATTGTAGGTGTGCAATGCTTTAATTAATCCCGAAAACAAATTTACTAAATTTATTTGTATGTGTATATGTCGCGGTTTTTGATCACACGTACTTTGGTTGTGTGTGTATATATAGATAGACGTGTGGAATTTTGGAGAGGGTACAAGATAAAGTTAAAGTTGATTGGTGTTGAAAAGTCTAATTCGTCACTATAAAATTTGATGCATAGTGTATGGAAAATAATTAAATAGTGCTCACGTTGATTCAAAGTTGAATTTTAAGTAAAGTTTCTTTGAAAGACTCTCATTTGATGTCCTTCGTCGGTTGGAGAATATATTACGCTATATTGTATTATATCGTTATTATCGGAAGAATATAATACTAGGTTTGATGTCCGGCTACGTTCGGACTACCTTTACTTACCATTTAATTTAATTTTCTATGAAATATGATTCACAAAATTTGGTTAACACATACATTTACCATTTAAAATTGATCAACAAATTATGAGATACGTTCACCACCCCCGCTGTTAATATTATTAATTTCACTACTCCCTCCGTCCCAGTCATTTGTTATCTATTTTCATTTTCGGGTGTGTCAGTCATTTGTTATCTATTTCTACTTTTGGTAAATCTAGGCAACTTGAGAAGTGGGGTATGTGATATTTATTGGCAAGTGGACATGTGAGAGAGCTCATTTATTTATCATTGTTTTTCTCTTCTTTTTTTTCATTTTCTTGGTCTTTGTGCCGAAATGAATAGATAACAAATGACCGAGACGGAGGGAGTATATCCCCGATTAATACTATTACGTTCACTACTTTTCGGTTACTGTTGTTTCTTTAACTACTCCTACTATGTTAGTTTTCTCAAACTCATATATTTAAATAAATTAATATTTTTCTAAAATTGAATTGTTGGTTAATTTTTCATACGCTCTTCGTTGTTTCTACTGTTACTTCCATTACATGTGCTGTGACTATTATTACTTTTACTTCTCCCGCCGTCATTATTTTTTCTTTCACCACCCCCGCATTCATTATTGTTAATTTTACTACTCTTGTTGATGCTCGATCGTATGATTATTATTGTTATTTTTACTACTCACATGGGTAGTTACTAACATATTAGTTGATTATCTAGTTGTATTAGAGTTATATATATTTAAATAAATATGAAAATATTAGATTGGAATATTATTTAAGAGCCATCATTATTATTTACTAACTAGTTGGAAAACTCGTGCGATGCACGGGCCTTCGATTAGGATTATCTATAAAAATATATGTTTGAGTTAATAAAAAAAGTTCAACTATGTTGAATCATTGATGGAAAAAATCATGGTTAGTGTAGTTGATCATGATGAATTATTTGTGCTTTTAGCATAAAAGATTTGTTATTCAATAGTATTATATTAAGTGACAAAGTTATAGTATGTAGTTAGGTTTTAATTATTGCAGGTATAACCTGTTTTTAATTAAATACAAAACGCTATATTTATAAATATGGTGTTGTTCACCAATTTGAATCCTTAATAACGGAAACATGCTTTTATGTGTTCTACAAATTATTTTAACCTACAACAATTACGTAAAATTGAATGATGTTACGTAAAACAACAGATATCATAATTATATATATTCAATTCAATGTGTACGTTCAGAGTAAATGTTAGATCTCTTACAACATAATTTTACCGCATTGACAACTGTGCAAAAACAATATTCCCTTTGTTTTTTTATATATGAGTTTCTCATATTTCGATATACTCGCTTCTCTCTTTAATATCTCTAAGAAATATAAGACTAAATATTATGATTAAGGGTAACCTTTTTATAATTTTTGGACAAATATATTTTGTAAAAATTAAAGTCAAAGGGTCACCTTGAAAAAAAAAACGGCATATATACAAAAACGGAGGATGAAGTGCATTTAGTGTGAATTTGTCAAAGATAATAAATTTTGCTCTCATATCTAACCCGATTAAAATACTCCGTTGAGTCTTGCAAAATGAAAAAAAATGACTCCTAAAAGCAAGGATGTCATATGGGGGAGAGGACAAGACGAATGTACGCCATAATTAATAAAAAAGTAACATGCCTCTAATTGTCGCTAGACCTGTCAAACGGGTCGGGTCCTGAGTCGGGTCATACGGGTCGGGTCAAAAAACGGGTCAGGTCGAATATGGGTCGGGTCAGATATGGGTCGGGTCATATGGGTCTCAGGTCGAGTTAGGGTCAGATACGGGTCGGGTCATATGGGTCTCAGGTCGAGTTAGGGTCAGAATACGGGTTAGAGAAAAGTTTTTGGCGTCTTTTATTTTATCATTTTTTAACCGAAAAACGTACTTTTTGA
>JAGPOY010001888.1:0-15993 GCA_018983105.1 Silene uniflora
AGTACTACGGAGTATATATATAGTGTTGCACTGAAGTTGATGTTAGGGTTACCTGAACTTGGTTTAGGTACAGATGCTTCTAACAGAACTAGAAATTGTAGAGAAGGAAATTGGTTGCCTCGAAACTAGGCTTGGAAAGTTGAAAATAAGCCTATACAAAGAGAAGCAGCTCAACTTAGAGGCGGAGGTAATGCAGCCTAGGCTAAGTCATCACCACAGACGAAAAACTCTAGAGGAAGGCAGGCTATCATTAAACTCTATCTCCGACATGCCAACCTGCTCTTCTGAAAGGTTCAAAGGTTAGCGAGAACCACACCCTAGCATATCTAGAGTCATTTTTATAGGATGTAAAATGCCATTCTATACTACCCCCTACAGTCATTCGGATTTCCTCCATTGTCCTCTCTAGGACAGTCAATTCAATACACTTATACACTACATTTCCTTTCGGGTCAAAAATAATAAAAAGAATACTCACATGTGAAAGTGGCTCCACTTTCTTAACATATTTTCCATCTACCAAAAACTTTGGTCAAAAAAAAAAATTAGTGAATCCAGGTAAATTGAGGGAGTAACAATTGACTATGAAACGGACACATTAAAGAGAGAGCAGGGGGTCCTTATTCTACGTTCTGATTTGCACTTTGGTTTTGAAACCAGAAAAAACTGAGAATGGATCCCTGAGATTTATTGAAACAAAGCAGAATGTCATACTTGCTGAAGCCTGTAGGGAGGACCCCAACAAAATCTCTGAAGAGTTGCTCCAGTGTTTGATAAAGATTTTTCTGAAGATGAAACAAATGCCATCAGAAGACGAGAGAACTACTTCTGGTTCCAAGCATACTCCAAATTGTATAAACTCCAGAGGAATTTCACCGAAAACAACATTTAGCTGCAAAGCAAGATCACATTCCACCATCGGTAACCCAACTTTCAACTCATATGAATTACCAGATTCAGCTAGCAAAGCGATGAATGTTAGGGCATACAAAAAGCTTCTCCAGATCACTCGAAGTTCGCTGACAACATCGAAGCTTTCAGATTCTTACCCGGCCACCAGAAAACTGAGGTATCTACCAATCCCTTAATCAATTGAATGATTACAACATGAGATGATAACATTGGGATTTTTACCAGGGTTTTGCTACAAAAATTATGCTATGTGGATTTGACATTCTTGAGCCACAAGCAAAAGTTAGCTTTCTGGATTAACATCTATAATGCCTGCATAATGCATGTACTGTAAGATATCTTCTCCCATAACAAGTTAAAACAATGAGCATAACTAAGGTACTGAAACTCTTTTTTCTTATTCGGTGAAATACAGGCTTACTTACAACATGGTCTACCATCCACACAGGAAAGAATGTTGACACTCTTGAACAAGGTGGGTTGCCCACTAGTCAGTCCATCTTTTTACTAAGCCTAACACTTGCGTAAATGTATGGCGAACACTATAGTATGAGCACAATTCAAGAATGATAACAGAAAGCAATGACTAAATGTACATTTTTGAATCAGGCTGCGCTAAATGTTGGTGGTATAGTGCTGAATGCTCTGGCTATTGAGCATTACCTTCTCCGTCATCCTGTTGACTCAAAACATGTAAGTGGTCAGTCATCAAGCTTCTGATACAAATACTTGGACCAAAAGTAAAACTTAGAAATAATCAATTTTAAAGTTGATGAACATACTTCTGACCTTTCTCATAAATATATACAATGAATTAATCTCACCCAAAAATAGATGAACAATAGATGGCAATAACTCAGAGGAATCGTTCATTATAGGACTCCTAGCATGCATATATGTGAACACAATAACCATCTCCGAAATCAGATATTACATTACTGACAAAGTTTCCAGCAAACAAAGAAGAGTTTCTGGCCGAGAATTTACAAACAATTACCTGACATCCAATTTAATGCTTCAGGATCCAACAGATGAGAAGGAAATGCTATTGTGGCGTGTCTATGGACTACAGTATCCAGAACCTAACATAACCTTCGCATTATGTCGCGGAAACTGGTCTTCCCCAGCGGTGAGCTAAATCATACACTTGTCTAATTTACCAGAATCCTTAATTCACCTGACTTTATCACTAAACATGAATTCAAGCAAGTAACAAGTAATTGCAATTCCCATTTCCAGCTGTCGGTGTACACTCCAGATGAAGTGGTTAACCAATTGAGTCAAGCAAAAGTTGAATACTTGGAAGCCTTTGTGAAAGTGACGAGTAAGAAGAAGATCATGGTACCCAAACTCCTTCAATGGCATATGCAAGATTTTGCAGATGACATGGAATCACTAATAGAATGGCTTTACAGTCAACTGCCACCAAAAGGATTACTAAAGAAAGAAATATTGAATTGCCTCGAAGACGAAACAAAACATTCAGCGGGAAAAATGATTGAAATTATACCATATGAATATGAGTTTCGGTACTTGCTACCACACTAGACGAAAAATGAACTAAAAAGAAGTAATTGACAGAACGGTCGGCACGTAACAGGCACCCAAACAATTCAACTGCAACAGGAGCAACAATGGCATTTATACTGATTTCATGTTGTTGGGTATTTATAGATCACGAGGGAGCCAATCTATGTCTGAAACTACAGAAGACCTTACTATGGCTATCTTATATTAGACCATTACAGAAGCTGTTGTACATGCGAAGTACAGCTAACCAACATCATAATTGACATTTGTTCCCTCTTTTCTTGGGAATGACTTTCTGTAAGATGATAATGCATGCACTCTATTGTTCCTCTTAACAGAATCGCCATGCACAATGCATTATACAGTTTGTTCTGTTAATTCCATAGTTTACTACTACCAAGCATAAGAAAAGAGAAAACCAAGCAGCTCACAACTTTACAAGTCATGCCAACGACAGCAACAAAGCCTTAACGAAAAAATAATTTGTAGTTAAAATAATTAGCAGGAGCCACACCAACGAGTAAAATTACGAAATTTACTATCTGCAAGGGCTGTGCTACACATACAGGAAGTAACTACGATACTAAAATAGCAGCTTAGAATTAATGTAAACCCCTGCAGTTAACTTCTTAAGCACCCACATAGTCACATAGATGGCTAAACTGCTAGAGCTACAAACAATATAAAGGTTTCATGATTCATCAACTTGCCATGAAGTCATGACTTCATGTGCATAAAATGCAAGACAACCAGTTGAAAAGAAGGTTTAAGGTTAGAAACAATTGGTAGCCCTTCTGATTCATAGACTTTGCTGTGGCAAGAAGCTGCAACAAGTGCTGCCCTTTTCACCCTGATAGAAAAACAGCTAGCAGAAGCCGGCAAAATAAGACCAGACCTGAGGTTTCTGACATCTACACTTCTAGAGCGATCAATGTGCACACAACTTCTTGCAATGATAATAAATCATAAAAGTACAAAAGCCCTAAAGTTGGAGAAGCAAAAACTTAATGTGATGGTACTAATGAAGAGTTTAAAATATTTTAACTCATGTAAATGTATGTGCAAGGCTCAATTACAAAAGGAGCAGGACAGAAAAGAAGCAAACCGGGGGAAAATAGACCAGAAAAATTGAGTGTTTTAAGCTGCAAGAAAAGAACCTCGCAGACTCTTTCCCTCAAGCTTGCAGAAAAAACAGAAAAACATTCTTGTCTTGTCAACAAATCAAACTCTTATGCGAAGCATCAGGCAGTCTATTCAACTAGAAAATTTACAATCCTGTTTAACAGGTTCAGGCCAAATACAGTCTCTTCACAGTTGACTTTCACACACACACTCAGTGGTTCCGAGCAATTACCTTCAACGGTAATGCTAATCAAGCAAGGGGCAGAAGTGCTTAGTATCTCAGAACTGAACCGTAAACACAGACCTGATGCATCATCAAGCTTCGACGACAGTGGAAAATCTGCAGATACAAGAAAAAGTTTTGCATTGCTAAGCATCTTTAGGGCTATGCTCTCACAAATTAGAAGAATTGAATCTTTTGTCTGGGTATTGTCACTTGCATCCTTATTTAGCTCCGCAATGTGGTCGGCATAGGTGCACCTGGCATTAAAGGCAAGATAAATTAACACTGAACTGAACTAATAACTTGGCCACCGGCCCACCACTGCTAAGAAAGATGCTTGTCAAGTGCGTTGTGATACAACACAAACAATAGAGCAGAAGTACAACAGGAACATAATGAATCGTATAACCAATGTTTGCCCATTCGAAATTCACATTTGACTAAAAAGGCACAAAACATGTTGCAATTAAAAGCCATTTTAACAGATTCCCAGGCATCACTGGCATTACTGCGAGTTACAAAGTTGACAAACTGCACACCGATTACAAAGGACTTCACTTACATGCAAAGGAGTGAAAAGTGGACCCATACAATATACAGAGTAGCTGACCACTATATTAGACGCAGATAATGCCTGTAACAACTAGCAATTCTTCAGTTTTCCAAAGGTATTTAGACTACTTCCACAAAACAAAACTAGCAATTCTTCAGTTTCCAAAAGATATGTAGACTACTTCCACAAACAAAACTACCAATTCTTCAGTTTCCAAAAGATATGTAGACTACTTCCACAAAAAAGACTTTTGTGGATCTTTCAAATTTCAATGTTGTCTTGGAATTCCTCATAAACTTTTAGTTTAAGAAAAAATATCCGACAATGCCATAATGAAAAATACAAATCATGAAACCTGAAAACAGCAATAGTACATTTTTCACTTGTTTTTTTTTTTTTTGGGGTAGAATGTACAGTTGTAAGGGGACAAGTGGAGCAAAACAAGTTAGGCACTCAGTCAAAACAGCTAACTAGATAAATAAACAATGAAGAAAGAAACAACCCTATCAAGTGCAATACCTTCTCACATATTCAAACATCCCTGGAAGTTGAGATTCCTTATTCCTGAAAGCTAAGACGTCCATCTCAAGGGGCTTAATGAAATATCCAATGTCGGGCCGCAACTTGACAGAATACTTCTTGCCATTGCACCATAATGACAATTTCAAGGGCAGTAGATGATGATGAAAACGGACATGAAGGATTCTTCTCTCCATGTAGCCAGGTTCAAGAGTATCAATTTCTTCCATCGGAACCAGTGTTGGAACATCATCCTCAGACGGAGGTGACCTAATACATCAGTTACCCAGTAAATCTTGTGAACAAGCCAAGTAGTTAGAAGGACGCTTAGAGGAATCAAACATGGATAGTCATACATAAGTACATACAAATACACCCTCTTATTCTTTGGAATCACCCCATTTGATCTCGGCAAAAACATTTAAGAGAGCAAGAAGGGCAGATTGTCGGGGTCAAAGAGGAATGATGGCAGCTAACAAGTATAAATCAAATTATCAATACATGTTTCAAATTATAATGGTGAAACAGACATTTCAGGTGACCAGAGAGAATTGGAGGGACTATTACATAAACCAGTCTCAGTCAACACTCTTCAAATCTGATCCATCAGAATGGAAACATTTTACCATAATGCTTTTAAAAATAAAAGACTCAAAGAACATGCTCCAGACTATAGTTCCTAAAAGTCAGTGAGCCAAGGGTATGAGTGCACTCTCTTCTTTATGGAAAAAAGCTGATGACCAAATCAGATCCATCTAAAATGTTTGCAAACGAATGAAAGTGATGAAGATTAAAAAGTCATTGATGCACTCCATGTAGAGCTATAACCTCCTTCCACCTCTGACCCGATTTTGAAAACTTGATATTGCTTCACCAATACATCCACAGTTAGCTTTGTCTTACTGCTGTAAAACTACTCTTTCAGTTCTTACCACAGCTTCTTTGGTATCATACCTACCTACAGGATCGACCTAGCGGGATTTACCACTTCAATGATTTAGGGTCTCTCAGTTGCTAATCATAACTCATACTTCTAAAAGCTGTAATAAAAAATGTCTTATGATGCCATCAACAAAAAAAATGTCATGAATCGTGATAATCATACCTCTCTGTCGTCACCGATGCTTGGTCCGACAAATTTGCACCTCTAATGGATCCCTCATCCACCAAAGATACCTTTGATAAAGGTTGATTAGAGGAATTATGGAAAGAAACCTCCACACAAATTAGGAGTGGTGAGATGTTTGATATCTGAGAAGAAAATGTATATTCCACCTTCAGGCCCTGGCCACCAGCAGTATCAAGAAGAACATACGTTTTAGGCTTAGCATGGCTACCAAGATCACCAATAGAGATTCTGGCAGATCTCTGAACGTTGTCGCCTGCAGATGTTTTGAGGTCTTGGTCTAAGCCAATGGGCTTCTCAACCAACCATGACTCCAGAGCACTCTTAGACATCACATCCTCCATTCCACCAGACCCATAATGGATATTACTATTATCAGCAGCACCATCCTGCCTTTCTAATGCATTTTCAGCATCTCCAATCTGGATCAATGGACCAGCACTATCAGCAGCTTCACTTACAGATTCATTCTGTTTGCTGTCATAGCTAGCATTTGAGTCATGATCAGAACTATAATCAGATTCACCTTCCTCAGAACCCGATAATGTCTCAGAATCATCAGTTATCTCAGAGCCACTTGAATTTTCAGTTCCTAGGAACGAGTCTTGGCCCCCATCAGCTAAAGGCAAACTGCAAGGTTTTGGAAGAGGTTCATAACCTGGTGCGGCATGTAGAACTACTTGTGAAAGAGATCCAGGAAGATAGAATCTGGAACTTAAGGGAGGGGAAGATGGTGAGCCCTTTGGGGGGACAAATAATTTTCTTGCAATAAGCTTGGTTGCTTCCTCCTTTGCGGAATCAGAGATTACCCCATGAATATCAGTATCCAGAAAGCCTGGCAATATCCTTGATAAAGCTCGGGCTCGATCACGTACATCATAGTTCATGTCACATTTTGCTAGCTCAAAAATGAAACTTACAATTCTTTTTACTGTCGTTCGATCATCTCCTTTAGCAGAAAAGGATATCTGGATTAAAATCAAATGAAGTTTCAGGCATGAAAAGATAATACTCCGTACTTATGTAAACACCAGGAAAATTGGACGAGTTCCCCAAGTGTTCGGTGGAACAGCAAAACTGAGCATACGATGATACTACATTTCACAAGAATTACATTCTGATATCAGAAGTGCTTGAGCAAGAGGAAATGTAAAGAACAGAAGGCATTAACATATTAAAAACCCAACAACCACCGCATAGGTTACACAGAAATGATTAAGAGACCAGAAGACATTAAACTGGGTATAAGTGTACAAGTGCATAACAATCCAGAGTTCAAGTGGTGGAGCACATTTCAATTCAGCCTTATCCTTCAGGTTCAAAATCCCGAGACAGCCCAAGAAATGCAACCTTATATAAAAAGCTTTCTATTAACAGTAAAAGAAAGAAAAGATAGCAGTAGCGTACAATAGTGTGTACAAGGGACAGTTGATTTTGACTAACCTTGACAGAGGTATTAAGAATCTGGAGCTTTGTTTCAGGTGACTCTGAACTGAAGCAATAAGCAAGATACTTCAGTATCACGGTTAGCATCAATGGAATTCTTTCTCCTATAGAATTGTATTCTCCAACCATCCATATAATTATTGCTCGTGCTGCAGGTACCTTGACTGCATCTAAACTTCGAGCGAGTTGAATAATTACCTTCAAATTTGAGTGATCAAGAACATCAAAACAACACAAGTCAGAATGTCAGTCAACTGACTCCATTAAGCCATTAACTGGCAGTAAATAAATGCTCTTAGAATTAAGTGCTTGAGATTTTGAAACAATTAACAGCAGCATATTACCCAAATCTTTCCATTTTGCTTTCACGAGTCATATGGTAACAGCTAGTTTAAACAACCTCTCAGCTAGTAAAAAACATACAAAGATGAAAGATGCCCATTTGCTAGTTCAAGTCACAATAAATCTTCTATTTTTTGTTTACTCCCTCTATCCCGATCATTTCTTTACATTTTCTTAATTGGGTTGTTTCAATTATTTCTTTACGTTTAAGTATGCAAAAGTTGCTTTTTCTTCTCATGTGCATGTTACTTTTTTCACTTTTAGCATTTTTCTTAAAGCATTTCTCTTAATTCCTTGGTCTTTGTTCCAAAAGCAAACATACAGAATTGACTTGGACAGAGGGAGTCTCACTCTAATACAGAGAAATGAATTACAGCTGTACAGCATATGTAACTTGATACATGACTAGCCCACCTTGTCATTACTTAATGGATCTTGATTTATGATGGCTTTAATGGACATCACTGCCTGGATCAGAACTCCAGCTTCTTCATCCACAACATTTGTTTCACCAGTTATAGATTCTGCAGTTGGTGTTTTTATAATAAGTAATTTAATGTAATACCAGATAGATACAAAAGAAAGGAGCCACTAAAGTTTCCAAGTAGAAAGAGCAGGTCGTGACAGACCCATTTTCACAAGTGACAAAAGACTTTCCAAGCATAGGTCAGAAAATTTGGCAAGACGCTGCGCACATAGCCCAATCGCAGCAACAGTATCAGCCGCAAATCTTCTGTCTGGATCTTTTATATAATCCTGCCAACAGGAAACTAGTACTTAGAATATGCGTACACCACAGTGACAAAGCAAAAATACTAAAGGCAAATGAGAAAATACGATGAAGCGTCCCCGTAGGTATTGAAGGTAAGGAAAAGATAAGATACCTGAAATTCCTGGAAAATGCAAGGAATTGACAATTCTGTTGCAATCAAAGAGAGAACTTCAAGCTTCAAAGCTTTTATTGGGTAAGTCTCGGAAGTAGATATAAAAAAATCTTCGTAGTAGTCGGAAAAGAGAGAAGGCATGACTTTAGCAAAAATTTGAATATTGCAAAGAACCTGAATAAGCAAAGGACAAAATCAGTGACGTCGTCTAGAAGAATAATCTACTAATCAGTATCAAAGACTGCATATTGTCAATTAATATCATTCTGTTTACACCCAACTCCTTCCTAATATGCAGGGGATCGGATCCTAATCCCGACTGCCCCAATTAAAAATTGTAAGATGGGAGCGGGGTAAACCCAAAAATTGTAAGATGGGAGCGGGGTAAACCCACTGGTTCTTTCTTTTTGTCTTTTTAGGGGTTGGGAGGCAAGTTCTGGGTCAGAGATGGGTAAGCTGAGGTTTCCATTCTTACCCATTGTACCAAGGATAAAACAAAACAAAAAAATGCTAAATAAAAAGTAGAAAAGTAATAGAAGTATTAAACTTCAAAACATAGAAAAGGCTTAAATGTGAATATAGACCTACAAGAGCGCTCATCTCCAATCAGGAAACATGAATCATTGATAATTGTGCTGTAGCATAGGAAATAAATTGTTGAGTGAATTTAAGGTTATGTTTGGATAAGTGGAATTAGAGGGAAAAGGAGGGAACCGAAAGGGAGAGAGTTAATTTCCTTTGTTTGGTTAGCAAAACTGATGTGGAGAGAATTGAAGGGGAGGGAGTTGGATCCTTCTATCTACTTCCTACAGAGCAAATAAAATCATTCCAACAAAAGGGAAGATTTGGACGTCAAACTCACTCCATTTATTCTCGCTCCCTTTCCCTTCCCTTCCCTTCCCTTCCCTTCCCTTCCCTTCCTTCCCTTCCCCTCCCTCCTCTTTTTGTAACCAAACACACCCTAAGGGGATGGTTTAAGATATAAACCAAAATGGGGGATGGAAAAACCTACCACATACTTTGAGGCATTTGATGATCTTAACAAGAACAACAAAGGTTTCACAATTTTGTTCAATGCATCCTTGGGCGCCATTATCCAGTGCACTCCAGCAGCTGCAAGTACCACAGCGCTGTTCTGACTCCATAGCAGAGGTGATGTACTCTTTAAAAGGATCTTCACATCATCATTCGCCTCACCTTGTGCGAAACACGCATCATCAAAGTCCCGGATCATCCCTTTCCCGGTGCTTGATCTTGTCAAATATTCATCTGGACCTTCAGTATATGACCTGGCAACCAAATCTGCTAATTCAGACTTGGAGTGCCCATGGACCAACTCACTAGCCTCAACCACATCTCCATTTGAATCACCCGTTGCAAACCTATTAGAGGGAGCAAATAGCACAGATTCTTTCGCAAGTCCATGACTTGCGATCACAAAGCGCAACAGAATCCCAATCAAAATAATCTGACCCCATTCTTCAACATCAGGGAGAGTTTCACAAAGCTTTCGATAGCTTTTTGCAATCAACTGCAAGTTATTTGGACATATTGAACTAAATGCAGCTGCAGCAGCTCCAATTACGCCAGGTGAATGGTCATTTAGTAGTATTCCGATAATCTGCAGAAGAAACTCTCTTCACATTTTTTTTCCAATGAATGAAGATATGTAAATACAAGAACTGCATGAGAGTACAACGAAAGCTAGAATGCAAAAATAATAATAAGTAATTTAGTCAGAACTGAAAAATACAAATGAAATAAACCATTCATCAAAGAAACCACAAAGGATTATGACATCTAAAATCAAGCATCCACAAAGGATCAATTTTTCAATATCCGGAGATAATTGTGAAGAAAAGAGTAGAAACAAGGAATGTGGCAGATCAGACAAAGGCCCAGGGGAATCCGGATGATAAGGAAGTATTGTTAAAAACATACCATGTAAAATCTTTCATATAAATTACCTCTTCAACTGCAGAAGCATTTTCTTCTTGCCGCAAATCATTTAACTTTGGAAGAGCATTGGCTGCACACTTTCTGACGTAGACAGAAGGATCTCTGGCACATTTGTTTACAGCAGCAATAACAAGAGGTGCAATGACATGTAGACGGATACCAGCCATAGTTCGAAGAGCCCATGCACGCACCAAAGGATTAGTGTCTCCCAAATCCTTCTGAAAGTAATTGATGGACAACAATGCTTCATTTGGACGCCTGCAAAATTGTGCCAGATGGATAATACTTTCATCACTTGAATAGTAGTTTAGAAAAGAAGCTAAATCAGCAGTCCAGCACTTGCTAATATGGTAACTGCCAACATGATACGTCTGCTAGCCAAAGAAAAATATTACCAAGACAAAAATGCTTGTTCAGGCATTGAAAAATAAAAATCCACCTAATATATGCCATTAAGTACCACCCCCAATGCGCAGAGACATACAGTATTAGTATATCTTCTCTGGAACTAGAACCACAATGAGTCTAAACTTGGACTTTTTCGAGTACTTACACTAGACAATGACATAATCATATTCCACGGAACTCTTCATGAAGAAATACACTGAATGAAAAGATTTGGTAACTCATAGAAAGATAAACCGACTGTTGTTTAAGGAAGCATACTTTTCAGCGTAATGGAGCAGGTACACATATACTAGCTTCTTCACTTCCAAAGACTGTGATGCCACATTTTTCACAACCTACATTCGCAAACAAATACAAACACGTCTTAATAGGTGTAAGTGTATAACCCAACAGTGTCAAACAATTTTGCAATAAAACCAAAGAAAATAAAACAACACCTAACTGAATTCCATCGTTAAATTACGTAATCAGTAGCTCATAGTAGTCTCATACTAAATAATTAGCAAATCTCCAAAGGCTTTATTGTTCACTAAATAGAGGATTAATTTAACAGCAATTGGCTAATAAGAAATTTTCTTCTACTGTTCACCTCATCCATCAGTATAAACACTCACGGTCCAATTAGCCAAATCACACTTACCAGTAAGCTCAAATCTATTGATAAACAAGTTCAGAAACCAAAGGAAACAAAGACAACATAGACAATCAGAGTTCAATTACATAGCTGAACACTGGCTAACGCCTAAATATGGTAACAACTTTATAACAAACTAACAACAACGCTACACATATGACTCAGATGAAGCTTTGATTTACCTAATTTACCTCGGCCATCACTCCAACAAAACCTTGATCTAATCAATCACCACCATTCCGACACCATAACCACCACCCCCACGCCATAACCACCACCAAGTTATAACACCACCATCCCAGCACATCCCCTCCACTCCCCTCACCAGTAACACGCCAATGGTACATCGGGGTGGGGACGTGCTCGCTAACAAGAGTAGGGTAGGAAAAGAGGAAAAACTTCATGTATATTTTTATATATTTTTATATATACAAACAAATGAACTTGATCATTTTACTAGAAATTCTAATGAAACGTCCATCAATGAACTTCCTCATCTTTGTGTGTCAATTGTTTACTAATACTCCATTAGTAGTCCCTTCCTTTAGGGTGTGTTTGGATAGCAGAAGTGGAGGGAAAGGGAGGGGAGGGGGAAGGAGGGAAGAGAAAGGGAGGTAAGGGAAGGGGAGGGCAAATGAGATGTGGGTGTTTGGATACAATTTCCTTCCAAATCTTGCCTATTGTGGAGAGATTTTGATTTGGCTTGGAGGGAAAATGGATCCCTCCAAATCTCTTCTCCTCCATTTCCCTCCACCCTTATTTGCTATCCAAACAACGGATTTGAGATCCCCTACTCTCCCTCCCTTTCTTTTCCCTCCAAAACCCTCGATCCAAACACACCTTAGAGCCAAAAGTGCTGGGGTTGTAGTCTTATCCCACAAGAGTAATTGTGAAACCCGGGGCATGTAATGGGGTTGATTAATTCTTGAAGGAAAGTGTTTCGGGCATGATTCTACAACATATCCAAGAATTGTATACTTCCAATTTCTATTTGTTGTTTTCACTACTGTTTTCGACATTGTTGCTTACCCCGATAACCAACAAAACGCCTCAATACTTAAAAAACTAACCTCGATCCTACAAGACCATAATTCTGTAGCTCATACTAACATCATAATATTAATAATCTCAAATTCAGCTGCAAACTAAACTAAAATACACAAAATCAACCTCAAAAACAGCAAAATTGATGCTATAACCTGAAATTGAGTAGTAATACTGTAAATTGATACCTGAGGGAAGTAATTGGAGACATCAATGCCTTGAGCAATGAGAGCGAGCAAACGCTTGAGAGCTTCGCATTTCTCCGAGTCGAATTTGCTATCCAGTAGCGGTACGATACTGACGTCGTCAGGATCATCGTAAAGGTGAGCGTCTGTGCCGATTCTGAACACCATTGTTGAAGCTTTGCTCAGCGAATCTGCCGTTGCGCCGAATTGCGTGAACATTTTCTCTCGATTGTGTGGGAGGATTTTGTTAAATTAGGGTTGTGAATTTTTGGGATTTTTTCAGGCGGAGATTGAGATAGTTCAGGGACTGATCAGGGAAGAAGAAAAAGAAAGAGGTGGAGAGGGAAGATCGAAGTGCTTCGGAAAACACCTGGCAGACGGGTGACTCCGGTATGGTCTATTACCGCTAAATCGGGTATGGAATGTTTATGTTTTTTGGTGGTATTTGGGATTTCTAATGAGTATGGATATAATCCGGTTTAGTCTGGATTCGAGACGGTTAAGATTATTAGGGCGATAAACTTCCTTGTTATGAGTCATGAATTTTAACATTGTTGCATATCTAGGACTCGAACGATTACAGTAAAACATCTTACTAGTTGATACCCGTGATCCATATAATCCACGGGCCGTGGATTGTATGGATATAATAGCGGGATGTCTATCAATCAAAAACTACCTTTGAGTTGAGACTTGAGTAAGTGTTTTTTGGGTTTTTCTCATCGGTGCCCCCGTAGTTTTCACTTTTCCCATCTGTACTCCTTCGTATAGCACTTTATTAACGGTACCCCTAAACTTAATTAGTTTGACCTATCAGTAGTCAAACTCACTTACTCCGTCTCTTTTAGACGTTAAGTGACAAGTTGGCACTCATTTTGCCAAATAAGCAAGTGACTGGGCTATGACTTCTATTTGCCTTTTTTTTTCCCCCAAAACTTTCCATCCATAACTTCCCTCAATCTTCTCCAATACAAGTCACAGCCAAGTCACTTTCGTTATTTGGCAAAATGAGTGCCAACTTGGCACTTAACGTCTAAATAGACGGAGTAAGTGATTTTGGCTACTGATGGGTCCAACTTGGCACCTAAGTCAGCAAGTGTGGGAAGTAAATCCTTATCTCAGCATGTGAGGAGCATAGGGTTCTCTTACTATAATGCATAGAGAAATCATGGTTATTTGTGAGTCAGAGTGGATAAACGTTACCTGTTTTTAAGTTGAGTATTTATAGGCTTTGGATTGTACTTTACTTTTGTACTTGTGGCAGATGAAAATGTGACCTCACTAGACACTCGTCGTCGGGCCAAGCCGACGTATGAGGGGTCTCCGTCCACTATAGATTGCAGTAGTGGCAGTGGACGAGCGAACCTCGTCTATTTTCAGTTGTGAGGGATTGTTGACCGACAAGCACTATAGGCTATGCGAGTCTAAAAGTAGTGTCGCAACAACTTGCCCCAAACACTCGTTTCGTTGCCTGAAGACTAGGTGCGTTTTCCTCATTGCTTTTTTCTAGGAGAGTTTTATTCTACTTGGTTGAATGGAATCTTTTTCTTAGAATTTTATAAATCGGCGGAATATTACATAAGACCCTCGTGGTAGGATACTATTGACCCACCATGGTCAAAGACACAAAAGAGTTGACCCAAAAGTGCAAGAATTGTCAGATCCACGCCTTAATAATGCACGCGCCGACTAGAGATCTCCAACATGTCCTAAGCTCAATACCATTCGCCCAGTGGGCCATGAACATTCTATATGGTTATTCACAACTAGAAGCGGAGGAAGAAAGTTCTTAATCACCGTCGTAGACTGCTTTCCAAATGGGTATAGGCTGAGTTCGTTGTCAAGATAAGATAAGATAACGGAGCTTGTGGTGAGAAAGGTAATCTGGCAAAACATTATAACTAGGTTTGGAGTCCGAAAGAACATGGGTTCGACCACGAACGACAGTTTGACAACAACCATATTAGAAGTAGGTTAGAATACTTTGGCATAATTCGCCCATCCGTAAAGCAATGCAAGGATAGGCTGCCAAATAGGTTCTAATTTGGTTGAGAAAGAGGATGGATGACCTTAAAGGACGATAGGTCGACGAGCTGATGCGCGCAGCATGTTGTGGTCTATACAAACCATAGAGAAGGAGTCGACGGGCCACACACCATTTAACTTAGTCAGCGCTCGAAAGCACCGCTTCCAATCGAGGTCCGTGTCCACACATGCATAAGTGTATTCTTTTAAGGAGCAGGTGACGAGGCGGAAATGACATAACCTTTATACTCACACGATGAAGTCCGGAAATAAGGAAATAGCAGTCGTGGGACAAGGAAATATCCATGGGAAATTATTGGCTAGGAATAGAGATGTCAATCGATAGGTGAAGGTCAATCTGCATCCATCACACGACCAATGCCTCACCCTAATCAAATCCACTTGTCATCTATGGATGATTCAGGTGGATTGGGTACGTAATTAACGAGTGTGAGAAGTAAAGAAAAAAATTGAGAAAAGATTTAGCGCCAAAATCCAAAGTACAGCTAAAAGATCTAAAATGCAGTACGAAAACCAACTACAACCCAAATTTATATTGTCAGTTACATATTAGCCACAAAGGCCAATACACAAGAGCAACCAAAAAAGCAACAAGCAACTGAGTTGTAGTAGCATCACTCTAGCAGCAAGTCAGCACTCAGCATCTCCATCTTCATCCTACAATTCAAGGAACATAGAATTTGTTTATAATTGATAATTAAAAACTTCGTCTCCTGTAAAAAAATAAAATAGGAAGATGTACCACTAAACTTACAAAATCAATATACGAATTCAGCACCAACACCATTTGCATTTCCACCGCCATCATCCTCAAAAATTAAAGCACAAGTATGCACATTCTCAGAGGAATCGGCTAAATACGCAAACAAACATAGGTCAAATGCACATACAAAATAATTTAACTTGACCTGGTTTCTGATTCCCCGACACACCAACTAAAGTAAATGTTGTTTGGGCCCAAATATAAGTTATAGGGTACGGGCTCTTTACACATCTACCTGGATTTGTAATAGCTTGTGCGGAATGGTGACAGTTTTTTTTATATATAATACTTACATTT
>JAGPOY010001889.1:5711-21704 GCA_018983105.1 Silene uniflora
CGTGACGTCTGGCAGGGGATCCGAGTCGCTCTCGGGCCCGGTACCACCGACGTGTTCGGAGTACCTTGTGTGTGATTAGGCACGTCTGGGCGTGTCCCGGTGTCCGGTTGTGTGGTGGAGACGAGGTGATGGTACTCATGGTCATTTTATTGTATTTACTTTACGTGTCATATCTATATATATGTTTTGTTGTCGGGACTGACGTTTGTGTGTCTTTGTCTGTCACCTGTCCCTCTTGGGGTGGCCTGTGTTGATCCATATGATGTCTTGATCATATGGGGAGCAGATTGTGTACAGGTTGTATGGATAACATGTCGGTGACGGGACGAGTTTCGAGACGAGCATAGACGAGTAGAGAGTATAGTTGACACGAGTTGTATTTTATTCGTTTGTTTACGTTTATGTAATCACTAAGCTTTATAATTATAATAAAATGTTCTTTTATTGGAGTTTTGAAACACTACCTCGGGAAACCGAGATGGTAACGCTCCGATTATCTTGGCCGGATAGTCGGGGTGTTACAGCTTCTTCCTCACGGCCACCTTGAGCTCTTCCTCTTCCCATGATGCCACGACCTCCTCTACCTCTGCCACGGTGTGCTCCATCTCTTGGTGGTGGTGTTGGAATGTTGTTCATGATGGTATTGAACGAATCCATCAATAAGTCACACTTCTCCGAGACTTGGGCCATTTAAGTTTCAATTCCAGCTAGCCTTTCTTCACTCATGGTTGTTTATTGTGTTTTTGTTGTAGGTAGGATAAGATGAACTCACAAAGGTTTAACCCAAGACTAACAGAATAAGGGAATTATGTTAACCTAAGCTCTGATAACCAATTTGGAGTAAAACGCTCACAACTTGAAAAATAACCCAATTGGGACTAAAAAATGGGACGAATAAGACTCAAAACTAGGCTGCAATTGTTTTGGAAATTGATTGATATTTGGACCAAGTTTGGGACAAGTACAAATGACTCTATAATTGGATCGAAATAACAAGCCTAGACGCTCAATTCAACACTCGAATGAACTGTTTAGTTAAGGAAGCGAAAAGAGAACACAAGGATATGAATTGAGCAAGATCACAAAGCAAGCTCAAGACTCGAGACTTCGTTCAAGATCACACAACATGAACTAATCCCCTTATGCACTTGACCAGATCACGAAGCAAGTCAAGGTACACGACCCCAAACACAAAGTAATGGAGATGTTCTAGCACTAAGCAAAGAACTAATCAAGGGTTTTGAGAAACCTCATAAAACTCATTTTCTTAATTCAATAAAATCTGATTTCTTACATGAGTTAGCTTGGTTTATATAGGCCAAGCAAGAGGATCCTAGCCATCCATCTAACATAGGATCTAAGGCTCACAAAAGTGTTCTAACAAGTACATAAGAAACGTCCCCAAGGCCTTACACAAAAGCTTAAATGATCTTAAAGCAAAACAAAAGTAAACTAATTAGACAATCCTTATTTAACATAAAGTAGGAGCCTTGAAGGCTTCAAGGGACCGGCTGGGATAAGTAATAAGAGCCATAAAGCATGGGGAAGGACCATGGAGCTTGTCTTGGCCAGTTTAGGAAGCTTGAAAGTGACTTGAAAGCGACCTATGTACCATTCTAGCAAACTGTGTCCTTTAGGGACCATCCGGTTTGTGGCTGGCTTTAGGCCTTGAATAATCCCCTTTTAAGACAAGAGTCCCTACACAAAAAACGCTCTAAACTCTCCATAAGAGCATCCTAAGCCGTCAATTAGCATGACTTCTTAGACGAATTTGGCTTTGGACTTCAAATGAGAAGTGGGTCCAAAACCGGGTGAATGGCCATTTCTCAAGCTAGCTTGTTTTACTTTATATCCTAATAATGAAACTTAACATGGTATGAGTTATGATCGAGAAACTTAAGAAAAAAACATGGGCCAAGAAACTGAAATCAAGGTGGTCTGATATGCCGGAAAAAGGGACCTTACATGTGATCGAGGGAGGGAAGTGTTAAGATACAACTAATTAGAACCCATGATAAATGCACATGTGAGTGTCCTATATGAAAGATAGAGGAAAGGGTTGGCTAATTATAAATAACAAAGTTGCTCCTGCTATTATTAGTTGATTTTGGGATGAAACCTCTTTGAACTTATGAATTAGACTCTCTCCCTTCTATGCATGGATGCAGCCTAGTCGCAGTAACAAAACGTAACATTCCTATAACCATGTTAAGTTTTTAATTAATTAGATTTGAGAACTTGTCCAAAAACTTATGAGGATCATTATGAGTTCATGCTTATGAATAATGTTGTTTTAAGATTGTTAGGTAGCGCCAACCAGTTATCTATTTTATCGTTTTATTATTAGTTTAATTAGTTGAACAATATTTGATAATTAAATTTGCATTCGTAACATCTAGGGATTAATAATGAACGAGATTCGTTAATACTGATATTTAGAAGCAACTATTGCATTTTTTTTGGTAATGAGGGAACCCGCAGCCGCAACCTAGCTTAGGTGCGCACTTGGTAAACCCCCGGGTATACGAGATAGCATGCAAGCCCCGTAAACCAGGTAAGCCACTCGATAGTGACAGGCTCGAAGTCTATTAGACATGAACTCAGGCCAAGAATACTCCACAAGATTTTGCTCTTGGGGAGGCTTGAACCCAGGTCTCCTGAGAATTTTACCCAAGTTTTAACCACTAGACTCCACCCTTGCGGGCCAACTGGATTGAGTTCTTTATTAATTATTGCCATTGTTAGATTATACCTTCAACTGGATTGTTCAGGGCGTGTAATAGTTAGTGCAAGTTAAGTACGAGCGACGTTTTAATTAGCTAATCTTAAGGAGAATTCGAATTTCATAAGTCACGATAAGGTAGTTAATAGATTATTAATTAGAATGTACTTTGATTTCACTGACCAATTGGTATTAAGTTGTGGATTTGTGTTTGAACCAAGTAAGACCTTAAACTTGAATTTATTATTCTTAATATTTGCTCAGTCTTAGTTCCTTAGAATAATTAAACCAAACAAAATTCGAACCTTTTACTTTAATTTACACTATTATACACTTTAATAAACTTAGTCATGGGTTTGAACTGTAGAGCTGTTCAAATGCGGGCTTGGGCCGGACATGGGCCGAGTCATGAATAAAAAAGTTGTCCTTTAAGATCTTAGTGGGCGGGTTGGGCCATAATTATGGGCCGATTATCCTTGCCCTTACCCGCCTTTTAGTTAAAAGTCGGGCGGCCCATGGGCTAATGGGCCGTAACGCGAGACTTCAATTTAGATGTTCTATTAACTAAAATATATAAGGGTATATATAAATATTTTCGTTATATTTTAACCTTTATAGTTTACATATTTTATATTTACGGAGTATATTATTATTTTAGTATTTCACATCCATATAAAATTGATGCAATTTTCTTTGAAAATGTCTTTTTATAAGAGTAAAAGTAAAGAATTTAAATACTAAATGGGCCTAATGGGCCGGCCCACGGGCTTTTCTTGTTGTCCATACCCGCCCATTTAACTTGGCGGGCTGGGCTTGACCCGCCCTCCTAATTTTTCGGGTAAAAAAACTTTGTCCAAGCCCACTTAAGAAGCGGGCCGGATGGGCCGGGCCAATGGATGGGATGACCCATGAACAGCTATAGTTTGAAGAATGCTTTCACTATATTAGAGTACTGTTTTAGTAGTTTAGTTAACTGAATGATTATAAATTTACTTAGTACGTTAATAAAGTGTGTGATTATAAATTTACTTTAATAGACATTCAACTTTAAATCCGTTATTAGTTGTCAGCATCCAACAAGTTCTTGTATTTTTTTTATCTTACAAGAGTGTAAAATTTCACTAATATTATATTATAAAATGCTACTAATATTTCTAATGGATCCTAAAATTCTTATCGAGGAAGTGATAATATAATGAAAAACAAATTGGTCATAGGTGAACTTAATCTTTTATTACATACTAGTTCCGTCCCCGCGAAAATCGCGGACTTGTTCTATTTGTCCCGTTTATTTGCCTTTTGTTGACGTCCATCTTTAACTAATATATAAAATAAGTTTTTTTAACCGCGAATAAGCTATAAGCCAAACATTGTAAATGTTTACTTCCTTTTACATTAATATTCATGATCATAGTAATATAGATATAAGTTTTAATTTGAATTTTATGTCCATATATTTTAATACAATACATGTTAATATTTTTCTTGAAAATTTTGTAATCAACAATTTAATGTAGCTAATTTTAGAACTATAAATGTTTGTTTAAATATTTTACAAATTTGTTATTTTTCTATATTTATGATGTACATCATAAATTAAGCTAAAAACGGCTACGTCGTTAGATCGATAAACAAAGCACTCCAAGATCACGGTTACATATCTGATAGGTTTTTTTAAGAAAGTTAAATAGATACTATTAATTTGACTTTTCCTCAAAATTTATACTTTTTCTTAAAAAATATACATGTAAAATAGAGAATCTTGCCGATGATGAATGATGATGTTTTATAAGCCAACTAAAAGAGTAAAAATATGTTTTCGTTGTTCACATTTAGATCCAAACATGTAGTCTCAACCTTTTCAATAGCCTCCTCACAATCAATAATATGCAAATTGAGATAGTTAAAATTAAAATAAAATAAGCATCATCTTAATTACAAAACTAACTATACAACTTACTAAACATTTAAAATGTTAAAAGATAGAAATTGGGAGTACATTTTCAAAAAGACTATGAACGTTTTAATCACATGCACGTATACACCTTGTTTTTGACTTTTTCGTAAGTATGCTAATTACAATATTTAAGATGGTTTTGAAATAAATCAAAAGTAACAATATGAGAAATTGGGAAGTTTTATAATCCAAATTATTGGATTGGATTTTTCATTTACCACATATAAAGATCTTTTAGCTACTATCTTTATTGTTAATAAGGAATTATGTTGATAAATTTTACGATTTAAATGATGAGAGTAAATTCTTAATTTATTTTTATAATTTAGTATATGATCTTATGGTTACTAAAAAATATTATTAGTAGCATTATAATCCAAATTATTAGACTTTTTATTTACTGCATATAAGACATTTTAACTACTATCTCAATGGTTAATGAAGAGTTAGATGGACAAATTGTACAATTTAAATGATGAGAGTAAATTCTTAATTTATTTTATAATTTCAATCATGATCCGTATTATGGTTTCCATCAAAAAATATTGGTAAATCTTATTAAAAATTTTAATAAATAAGTATGATGTAACCTTAATATTAACAAATATAAAAATGACATGTGGAATAAAATTAGATGTTTTAAGTAGCCTTTTCACTATATTATATATTTTTTTCTTTACAAAACAGAATAATTAAAAATAAACAATTTACTAAGATCCTCTATATTCAAATTAAAAACTAAATTATTTTTTTTATATCAAGTGAGACAATTACATACCAAATAAGTTGTAATATCTCAGAACATGGTTCAAGAACGAATATCAAGTTTTTGTTCAACTAAAACCTTCTAATGTCTACACATTTCCCATGATTTTTTTTTACACACTATGTTAATAATATGAGAAGACAAAGGAAGCATCACCTACAAAAATAGAATAAGAACAAACATACACTTAACGATAATTCAATTAATCTTGTAAGAGGGTTTACATAAAGATATATAGTATAAAATGAATCTACCACAAAGTGATATTAGTGGATAAATATAAAAAAAAAATTGTGCGTTTTACAATAAGCTTATATAAATTACACAAACAAAACTCCGTACAACATACCTATTAATGTATAACATGATAATTAACTGCACAATCCAACTTTGCAATAATAAGAAATTTGTACCATTCCATCTGCAAAAATAAATCAAGATGAAAAATACAAATTGACATCAATAAAAGTTATTTAAACAATACCAAAGAAAACACAAATCTTATGTATGATATAACTTTATTTTTTTCACAAATGCAAATGATTCATAAAAATGATATGCAATGAAAAGTTTCAATAACATTTGAAGATGCCAAAATAAAGGTTATATAAAGAGGAAATTAGAGCGCACGAAAGAGTGAAAGACAATGTAGTACAATTTACAAAATTTGTCAATTAATGTTCCAAGCGTTAGTATATAAAATGTAAATATCGCTATTTATTAGAGATTCATACTATCACTTTATATTCTACATACACCATAATAATAATATAAAAAAATCTGACAAAATAAAAGAGTATTTAATCCAAAAGAAGATACATACCCATTTTCCAATTTCATGCAATGTTATTGATGATGTAAGTATGTTATTCTCCTGCAGTTTTAATACACACACAAAAATAATAATTAAATAAAATTGTAAATATTAATTGAAAACACAAAAAAGATAAAAAGTGAAATAATTCATTAGTTTTTCGCAATAACTTCATAAGATGAAATAATATACTATCTTTACCTATCAATTATTTGAATAAAATGAAAATTTAGATTATTAAAATATTTATATAAGAAAAGTTTTTAATTAGTTTTCACATTATTTTCGATAATTTATACGAGAGAAGAAGAAATATTTCGTGAATGAAACTGGAGATAAAAAAATTATGGTACTAAATAAAAAGTATAATAATGTTGAGGGTACACAAAAAACCTATCTCAATAAAAAAAATAAAACAAAAGTTAAATAAATAGAGCAATTAATAATCAAATTTATGAGAGAAAACCAAAATTTTTGTATTAATTTAGTATTAGAGATTTAGCTTTTTTTTTTTGTTTCTTTTTATTTGCAACTAATGTTTTTGAATTTTTTTGAACTTATTTGTAGTATCACTTTTAAATAGAATCCTTGTCAATTAGGTCATCAACATGCCTTATATTATTTATTGATTGATTTTACCTCAGTTTCGTGCCTTTTGTATTTCTTCCTCTTCAGATTACACACGTGATACTTTGTCTTATCTGCATTCACATACATTTCAAGATGCTTTAAAATTCATATAAAAACTATTGACCAAAAAGGTAAAACATCAATATGGCAAAAATTTGACAAACGAATCATAACATTGTTAGTTGTCACATGTAAATCATTGAAATTAAATCAAATAGAAAACATGAATTGAAATATAAATCACAGGATTTATAAAAACCAATAACATAACAAATTAAAATATATTTTATTGGACATAACAACAACAATACTCAACAATGATACTCAATATACTCTCTATAATCAAATAAATAAATTTAATCATAAAATTTAATCCACAACTTAGAAATTCTTGGTCAAATGAGCAATAGATTTTAAATAAATATTGTGAATAGAAACTATTATAGGTATTATAGGTTTTATAGCCATTACACAACCATAGATTCCCATATTTTAATTTCATTTTTAATTTATTTTGTGGTATTATTAAAGTAGATAATTGATTGCCGAGCAACTCAAGAGGTGAATTAAATGGGGAAAAATGTTAATGAAAATTGTGGGTATTAATTAGTAGTATAAAGAAATCTAATAAATTTATTAACATATTATATTACAAAAATTAATTAGATAAGAATAAATTTTAATTTGGTGGGTGTTAAGTATTATGAAAAGTTTTAATCAATTTTTTATGATGTTTAATTAAAAAATGAATTAAATAGAAAAAAGTGTTAATAAAAATGGTGGGTGTTAAGTAATATGAGAAGTTTTAATTTATTAACATGTTTTATTACCAAAATTTCAATTAATTAAAATTTCAATTTTAATTATAAATTATGACATTTATTAACATGTTTTATTACAAAAAATCAATTAAATGTCAATATTTACATGGCTTTCTTGGGCATATGTGGAATTGACGTGACTTTTTGAAGCTGACGTGGATTAATTTTGAACGGCTTTAGTGAACATTTAAAGGTTGTCTTTTAATATATTTTATAGATAGAAATTACCTGCAATAAGTCGGCACACCACAGCCGCCAGAAACACCAGCCGCCAAAGAACGCCGGTGAACAAAGGTCATTAAGCCGGTAAGTTATCCAATACATGTTGTCCAATACATGGTTTTTTGAAGATGGTAAGAGACGACGATGGTACGAAGGTAGCGTGAAACGGTGGTTGAAGGGGAGGTTCTAGGGAAGTGATGGTGGTTGATACGCGGGTAGGTGTTGATGAGGGGTTGCAGTGGTTAACAATATGGAGGCTGTTGGTTAAAAAATTAGAGGTTATGAGGGATGCGCGTGGTTTGGATAGACATAGGAGATAATAGAGGCGGTTTGAGGCATCGAATGACGTGGCTTTGACATGGCTTTATTTCGCCAACGTGGAATTGACATGGATTTAATAAAGCTGACATGGATTTAATTTGTTGAGGTAAAGTGAATGTTTAAGCTTTGTCTTTTAATATATATTATAGATTATAGATTATAGATTATAGATACTCAAATATTTTTATTTCCTAAATTAACTTGGGACATTTACCTGTAAGTCTAAATACAAATGAGAATTTCCTATATATCCATGCAATGACGTAAATAAGCGAGTTGTTCATACTGAGATCAGCACAATAATATCAAATTCTATTCGCACAAGAACCAATCTAGGATTAATGATGATATTTTTTTTGGTTTAAATGAACGAACTGATGATGTCGTGAGTGAGAATTAAACCTCCAATTTCATGGTTGGAGTAAGAGAATTCTTACTACTTGAGCTAACTCTTATTCTCTCCTAAGATTAATGATGATGTTAGCTCAAAAGTGCCTGACTTCTAGTACTGTTTTTAATGTATGCCAATTTTTTTTGAATACATGTTGTCCTGCCTGTAATGTAATTTTGCGTAGGAACTGAGTCATCCACTAATTTGACTAAATATCAGGTTTGCCTTTATATATGGAATATCAGCAATTCAGCACCACTGCACCTGTGTCCTGTACCTTTATGACGGAAAACTTTATGTGCCCATGAAAAATGAAGCGAATTGAAACCGGAAACACTCGAAAGAGCATAACATTCAATTTGTTAGGTACAAAATCATCCTACTCCCTCTTACCCATAACTAATGTCCCATTTGCTAATTTTGTTTACTCACACATATGTCACATTTGACATATTTATGACTCTTCTACCCAATACTCTTTTCATTATTAACAACCCAACCCACTCTTACCTATTACTTTTAATTATTTAACTCAACTTTTTCTTACCCTCAAACAATACTTTTCATTATTTAACTATATTCCTTAATTCCCGTGCCCCTACCCAAATGAGACATTAGTTATGGGTAGGAGGGAGTATTTTGGTTGAATTTTTTTTTTTTTTAAAACAACTTGAACCATACCTATTACTCCGTATTTAATTAGAAATGTCAAGTTTGAACCTGAGAATATAATAACATCAATTTTTATACAATATTTTGTTTCTTTTTAAAGCCTTGCTAAAAAAAAATTTATGTTATTAGAACTTATCTTGTAAACTAAGGATTTAAAAGTTAAAACCACGATCTGGCAATTCGGTGTGTCCTCGTACGTCTACTAATTATCTTCATTTCTTAGCAGTCGTATTCTTTCTGGCTTTATTTCAACTCATTTCAGTTCAGTTCAGTTCGATCATCTCAGCTCTATTCAGTTCAGTTCAGTTCAATTCCACTCTTCTCTTCACAAATTAATTCTTAGTTCGGCTTCATTCAATTCAGCTCAGCTCCACTAAATTCAGTGCAGGTCAGCGCAACTCATTCAATCCAGTCTCTTTCAGTTCAGTTCCTTTCAACTGAAAAGAACATGTCCAATATACGATCAATTAGATGTACCCATATTAGTAAGGGTTATTTAATAAAAATACTACAAACTATTTGGGTGCTTCTTAAAATACTCTATCCTTTATTTTAACTATCAATATAACCAACTATTACACTCATTCACTATTAATAGAATTGCCCATTTTTTAACCTATAGTAACAGGTAAAACGTCCCACCTTTTTCATTATAGATGATCTTCATCACTTTCCCCTTTCCTATTCGGATAAGTCTGGAAAAATCTAAAAAATCCCATTTAAATTACCAAAAAGTAAATCAAGAACACACAAAAAAAACACTAATTAACTTAATTGTATAAATAACAAACACACCTCAAATTGAAATGGGGATCTAGTGTTTCAACCTTTCTGTAAATTTTAGTGTTAGCTATAGAACCAATTAGAATTTACTCCCAAATTTTAATGGGGATCTAGGTTTCAAAAATTAAAACTGAAATGGCGGTTCAAGCCGGCAACGCGGTTAAGGTTCGAGGTTCAAAGATCAAGGCGGTTCAAGGCATGAATGGTTCTTGATAGTTGAAGATGATGTCGGGTTGGTGTTGATGTTCGTGCTCTGAACTTTTGATGATGGTGCGCATCGGATGCGGGTTGGTGATAATGATCGTGCTCGGATTTTAGAAACTCGAACCAACTCCGAAATTGTAACACCCCCATTTATTTAAGGACCTGAACTAGGACTCCTCAGATAAATGACGGTGTTACCATCTCGGAGAACCGAGGTAGTAGATAACAAAGGAAAGAAACACAGTACTTTATTGTAAATGTTAAAGTGAGATTACAACCAAAATAAAACGTCTCAAAGAAAATGTCTGACAAAACTAAATAAAGAAAGACTAAAATGAGCTAGGCACTAAGTCGGTCAATCCAAGCTCTCCTCCCGGCCAGCTCCCATCAGTCTCAGAAATACCTGTCAATCTGCTCCCCAATAAATGGATCATCACAGGCGTACACGAATACACAAGGTCAACTGCGAAGTTGAGTAGGTAATACAATAAAACAATAATATGATATGCATGCTCCTCCATCACCATCACATCTCATAACCCGGAACGCCCAGCCATACCGATCCCCGGCAGACTATCAATCGACCGTCGTCAATATACCAGCTCCCAGCTGAGGACACCAGGGCAAGTCCTGCAGAACCCGCCTGGGCCTTATCACAACAACATCCTCGTCTCAACACCCTCCAACTCCAATGCATATGCAGTACTCAAAACAGATTATAAATGATGCTCAATATAAACAGATCAGTCCACCACGTTATAGCACATGAATCACAGATTAAGTCAACTCAGTCACAATTATAACGATAGCGAGTCAAGTGTATTCCCCTACCTCAAAATAACAGCAAACGGACAAGCAGGCTCAAAAGTACACCACCCGAAACTCGCCACCTAAACATATACGTAATATAATTAATTTACTTGAACTATTCCCGTTCCCGAAATGAAAGGTTACTAAATATAGAAACCTTCCCAAATTAGAAAGTTACTAAAAATAGAAAGATTACCCAAAATAGAAAATTTCCAAAAATAGCAGGTTACTATAAATAGAACTTTCCCAAAATAAAATCTCGACACCAAACCTCATTACTCAACAATAATAATAAAGTAATTAAAATAACTCGAGTAATAATAATAATAATAATAATCCGACATCCCAAAATAGAAACTCGAAACAAAACAATAAACAACTAACACACAACCCGACAACAGACGCACCCCCTTCAACCCGACTAAACTCACCGTGCAACCCATCTCCAACCACCGGCAACCACCAGGCCCAACACCAGGTCTGGCCTGGTCACCGTCAACGACCACGCTCCCGGTCGACTCTCGCCGGTGAGTCAAACCACGGCGTCCAATCCTCCCTGGTCACAACCCTCACCGTGACAAACCCCAAATCAGGCCCTGAAACAACACGACATCCACCTCGCCTTACCACCGCCGCCTCACCAAACCATCACCACAGACACGACTGCCATCCCACGAACCCGACACACGTGGCACCACCGATTCGACCTCCCCCGAGTCCACGGTGGCGCCACCCCAACACCCTGCGTCTGAAACCGATCAACTCGACCCCTGACGCCCCCTGCCATCGTTCACAACCCCTGTCACCACCACAAGCGACGACAGCCACCCAAACCGCCACCATATGACTCGACTCAGAACCCTCACGCCATATCCCCCACCGACAACCACCATAACCACCCCTAAACTGCGTAAAACCCTGACACAAAACAACGACAAAAAGGGAAGGGAGACGAGTCTTATCTAAACAGACGCCTGTACCGCCACCAACGCCGCCTTGAACCACCAACGACCGCTCTTAGCAACTTCTCTGATATGCCGTCACCCTCTCTGCTCCCTCGTCTCACTATGATCGTGTGTGTGTGTGGGTTGTTGTTGTGCGTCGAAATGAGGGTGACGGTAGGGGGTAGGGTTGTTTTTATAAAATGTTGAATTAGGTTTAGGGTAAATGGCGAGTGGGGTGAAACGCGTAAATGGGTAAGACCGGTTATGGGTAAATGGGTAAGCTTGTTCATGACCCAACAATTAACTTACGAAATAATCCCGACTCAATTATAATTTACGGTATAACTTAACTCGATAATAGCTTACAATACGACTATCATGTATATGACAACTAATAATAATATCCGCGTAATCGATTATAAAATACGGAGTATTACAGAAATCGAAACCGAAACCGTATGATATATAGAGCTCCATGGCAGGTTCATGAAATTGATGAAAGCTTGCCTGTTTAGTACTAAGTAAACTGCATTTGAAGCCTTATTTTACTTGGGAATCCTTGTACAACTTGTAAGAATAAGAAACTGTTGGAAATGCTAAGTGTATTTGTCCCACATTGACAAAATAAGGAACAAATTTTGTGTTTATATAATAAGTACAACTCTACTTGGTACATGTGAATATGGAGGCTAGTATGTACTCTCCCCACGCGTGCGCCGTCGCCGCCGTCCGTTCGGCTCTCGGCTCGGCTCGCGCCGTGTGGTGGGGCCCTTTTTGATCTCTTTATTAATAACAAATCTGCTAAGTCTATTTGGGAGACTTTGGAAAAGAAATATGGAGCCGATGATGCAGGAAAGAAGAAATATGTGGTTGGAAAGTGGATAAATTTCCAAATGGTGGAAGATCGTCCAATTATGGAACAAGTCCACGAGTACGAAAATTTAGTAGCTGATATTTTGTCCGAAGGGATGAAAATGTGTGAGGTGCTGCAGGCTAATGTTCTAATTGAAAGGCTGCCCAAATCTTGGGATGGATACCGCAATCACCTCAAACATAAGAAGAAGGATTTAACTCTTGAAGAGCTCGTTGGTCATCTCAAAATCGAGGAGGCTAACAAATTGCAGGAAAAGGAGAAACTATCTAATGAAGGCTTCATTAAATCTAACCTTGTTGAATCTTCTGTTTCTAAATTTGACAGGTCTAAAGGACATGGTGGGGGTGCTAAGAAATTCCAGAAGAAGCCAATTGCACCCAATAAGAATGTCAACTTTAAGAAGTCAAAAGATAACAAGTCTGGGAAGCGTGATTGGGGATGCTATATCTGTGGCAAACCTGGTCACAAAGCCTATCAATGCAACCAGTGTGCTGATCTTAAGAAAGACAAAAGAGCCCAAGCAAATCTGACCGAGGACAATGAAATAATTGCTGCAATGATCACTGAAGTGAACTTGGTTAGAAGCAAGACGGAATGGGTAGTAGATACCGGTGCTACTCGCCATTTCTGTGCTAACTGTGACATGTTTACGGAATTTGAGGTAACTTCTGACCATGTATACATGGGAAACGAAAGTTCGTCTGAGGCTCTTGGTAAGGGTAAAATTCTGCTCAAATTGAATTCCGGCAAAACATTGGCTCTTCAAAATGTATTATTCGTGCCATCTTTGGGTAGGAATTTAATTTCTGGGTTTTTACTCAATAAGGTTGGCATTAAGCTAGTGTTTGAAGGTGACAAGCTTGTTTTAACCCGCAATGGTGATTTTGTGGGGAAGGGTTACTCTTCTGGTGGGTTGTTTGTTTTGGACACCATTGTTGAGATTAATAAGAATGCTTCTTCTTCTGCTTATATTGTTGGGTCTTTTGATTTATGACATGGTATATTAGGACATGTGAATGCTGGTTCAATGAGACGCTTGCAAATCAAAGGCATTTTGCCTAATCTGACCAAAAGTGACCATAAATGCGAAATATGTGTAGAAGCAAAACATTCCACCAAACTGTTTAAGTCTGTAACTGAAAGATCAACTGGGTTGCTTGAACTGATTCACACAGACTTAGCTGACTTCAGAAAAACGGAAAGTAAGGGTGGAAAACATTATTACATTACCTTTGTCGATGACTATTCTAGATACACTAGAGTATACCTTTTGAGAACAAAGGATGAGGCCGAACACAAATTTCTTATCTTTAAGGTTGAAGTTCAAAATCAACTACAAAGAAAGACAAAGAAGGTTAGGTCTGACCGAGGTGGGGAATATGGGACAACCTTCCTAAAGGAAGTATGTGAACAAAACGGTATCATACACCAATCTTCTGCCCCTTATACTCCTCAACAAAATGGGATAGCTGAAAGGAAAAATAGAACCCTTAAAGACATGATGAATGCTAGCTCGTGTCCTCTGGTTTATCCAATAATATGTGGGGAGACGCTGTTTTATCTGCAACTTATGTGCTTAATAGAGTACCTCACAAGAAGTTAGATAAGACCCCATATGAATTGTGGAAAGGATATGTGCCTAACTTGAAAATTCTGAAAGAATGGGGGTGTCTAGCCAAGGTGGGAATACTTTTGGGTAAACGTGAGACCATTGGACCTAAGACCTTTGATTGTGTCTTTATTGGTTATGCTGAGAATAGTGCTGCATACAGATTCATGCGATTGAGTGATACATCTATTTGTGAATCTCGTGATGCTGAATTCTTTGAACATCTATTTCCTCTTAAGAAAAATGCACTGTTGTCTGATCATGCATCTTCTTCCGTGTCTTTACCTGTTCATACTTCTTCTACTTTAGGTTGTGTTAATGAAAACCATGAACCTAGAAGAGGTACAAGGAAAAGAAAAAGAACTAGCTTTGGTCCTGATTGGGAAACATCATTTGTGTCCGAGTTTAATGATGATTTTTTGATTGATGAACATTTGGAATGTTTGCATGTTATTGATGAGGACCCTTGTACTTATGAAGAAGCCATAAGTTCTATTGATGCTAGTTTCTGGAAGGATGCTATTAACAGTGAATTGGAATCTATCTTGACTAATCACACTTGGGAGCTTGTTGATTTGCCTAAAGGTAGTAAACCTATAGGTTGCAAATTGATTTTTAAGAAGAAGCTTAAAACAGATGGATCCATTGAAAGATACAAAGCTAGACTCGTGATTAGAGGATTCACTCAAAAGCATGGTATTGATTATTTCTCTACTTACTCACCTGTGACTAAGATTTCTACCATTCGTGTTTTGTTTGCTCTTGCATCTGCTCATAATTTGCTAGTTCACCAAATGGATGTAAAGACGACCTTCCTAAATGGTGAATTGAATGAGGAAATTTATATGGAGCAACCACCTGGTTTTGTGGTACCAGGACAAGAGCACAAGGTATGTATGCTTAAGAAGTCATTGTATGGACTTAAGCAAGCACCAAAACAATGGTATGGGAAAATTCATAAGACTATTCTCAGTTTTGGGTTTATTGTCAACAGATCTGATGCATGTGTTTACACTAAAATGTTTGATTCAGATTGTGTGATAGTTTGCTTATATGTTGATGATATGTTGATTTTGGGTACATATATTGATCACATAAATAAGACTAAACTTTTCTTATCTTCTCATTTCGACATGAAAGATCTTGGTGAAGTAGATGTGATGTTGAGTGTTAAAGTTAATAAACTTAATAATGGTTTTACTGTTGGGGCTGGTGTCCTCTACAGTTAGTGCAATAATTTATTGAAACTCTCAGAGGAACACAAGGGCATACTTTCGTATTATTATCAGTTGATCCACGTTTATCAATAACGGTTGGCTTGCTAGATAAGTTTGACGTTATTGTCATACAGATGGCGGTGATCAACTGGTCCCTAAAAGTCACACCTATAGGACATGATTGAGAAATGTGACGTATGAGAATACAGTCATATTTATGCCGAATACGACTAAAC
>JAGPOY010001890.1:4301-20293 GCA_018983105.1 Silene uniflora
TTTTCCTTCCCCTTCTACTAAGATAGTCAAGCCACAAACACATCAAATTCAATTAACTAATAGAAATAAAGGTAAAGTCTGAAATCACATTATATTTGTTAGCTCGCTTGGGTTATCACAAATATGAGAAAAATTATAATGAATCAGGGGTTAGGGTACCGACATTAACTACACAATAGCTGGATTGCCCTTTCACTTTCTTTGGCCTAACACACAGTTTAAAGCCTCCTTCGCCATCATATCCCCCCCCCCCCTTTCTTTTCATTACCGTTCTCCTTCCCGTCTCCTTCCTAGTAAGACATACGCAGAAAATTGAAAGTTTACTAAGAGAGGTTAGCACAAGGAAAAATATGAAAAAGAGAGACGTCATTTTCCTACAAACCTATATGATCAATCTGAAATGACAATGGCCAAATTGCTTCGTGGAGTGTGTGGGATAAAATGGAAATCCATATACATCAGATTCTAGTTGCAGCTGCCTATACTTTACAGTTCAGCTTAACAAAGGCAAAGAGCATATATCATCACTCATTTTTAAGAGCTTATTAGATAAGGAAGAGATAACAACTATGTTCAGTTTCTGATTAAGTACCAGGTCTACGTCTATCAGTTTGATTCTATAGTTGTTTTAGCAGATCTTCTTCAAGTGAAGCTACACTGAGATTTATCAACTTTTAATTTGGTTGTTATCCATTACTCGTAAGATTATATTTCCCCTTTCTATCTCTATTGCTCAGAAAAATGTTAACTGACTGTAACTTGTAAGCATCTGTGTCAAACTCTTTTCTGAAGTTTAGAAAACCCGTAAATGCACACCAGGAGATGTCAGGGTTGTTGGCTAACCTCACCAATGCCCATAAATGCACGTACAACAAGCAAGCAAGGCAGACTTATCCTTGGACCAATCCCCAACCTTATCTGCCCAAATACCTCCAACAATCTGTATATCAGAAAACATCATCACGAGAATGGCAATTATGTAATTATTCTCATTTGTAAGCAAAAATAATTCCTGGAGAACGGCAAATAAGCAAACTTCTTCAGTGTCAGCACGGAATTTTACAGCAGACCTGAGTAAGAAGATATCCTCAGAAGAAGAAAGACTGAAATAGGCCAACACTTGAACAACTCCAGATGAACTCCTTGGACATATGAAGTATTGTAATACTCATGTTCACCTGAAGAAACATGCTGAAGTTAAGTTTCATCTTAACCTCAGTTGATGGATGCCGCAATTTCTTCTTATGGTTGATTCATACAGAAACAAGAGTACGGAAAAAGGAATATGAGATTAAACTGCAATTTCTTAAACTACTATGCATGCAGTAAGTAATCCCTTCAGCGTACGAGCTGTGTAGGAGGCTCAAATCAACACAAGATGAAATAAAGCCAATGACTTAAGTAGTAATGTACAATATGTTAAATAGTGATTCTTGCAACAAATGTTAATAATACCGGAGGTGATTCATTCAGGTCATTGTTGATGTCCAATATCCCGTAGCTATCATCATTGTCGATTCCTGGCCTTTCCTGAGATAGGTGAGCTTTTTCTGCAGAGTATTGGTCGGAAATTCCTTTGACTATTACCTTCTTTTGCTACTTCACCTTCACCACAGTAATCTATACACCCGTGAATCCAATAATGTAAGTTAAGGAAAGAAGTTCTAGCAGCAAAATGGCGACAATCTACTAAGGAAATAGCAAAAAAACCTCGACACTTCACTTAGCTAGCCCCTAGTGTGTCATGTCACTGATATGTCTCAACCAGACATTTGACACCCAAGTTCAGCACAAACATATTCAATTTCATGAGATTCTTGCAATTTAATTACATAAGAGCTGATCTTGGTGTAAAATCAACCATTAAAGACGTGTATACCTCACTAAAACACGGTTAGTTTAAATATGGAAGCGTGATTAGGTAAAATGTAAGGTGAACACCGCCTTACCCAAGAATTTGTGACCAAGAAAAGGGTTTAATAGGTCATTCTGATACATCATTCAGTACAACTCAAACTATTTCAACCATAAAACCCTAACTTTTCTACTATAAACCCAAAGTCCCCTAAGATAATAATAGTTACAAATAAAACTGATAAATTACTAACTACAGTCCAATTATACCAGTTTGTGTAATATAATAACAAAAATTTTCATTTTGGTCAGAATCAAACTCATTTTTCAAAATGTCGATTCATTAAAATACTATTCACAAAGGATAAAAAGGTAAACAAATAATTGGGTCGGGAGGTAGTAAATATTATAATCAATGCTTACCCTCGTTGTGATAACACGGGTTGTCACTTCCATTTGCTCTCCACCAGACGTAAACTTACGAGTACATAACAGGTGTGATCATCGCCATCTTCCCATTAGCTATATTCTGAATATCAAATCAGGTTGCAGAATCAAAGTGAGCACAGTACATTCAAAATCGCTCAGGCCATGTTAGCAACTCGGCACTATGTATACTAAAAAAACTGAGGTTGACTAAGTCGGGAAAGGTACCAGAATACGTTACCAGACAAATACTCAACCAGCGTGTTGAAGGACTGGAAAGCTCCATCGAACTCGAATCCCCTACTCTCAGGCAATCAGTCATGGTGACCTCCGCAACAAAATAAGGCTGTTTAGTGTATATAAAATCCTAGTTAGAAGTGCACATTTGAAGAATATAATGTGTTAAAGCATTCAACTTCAGAAATTTCATCCATATAAATACTCAGAATACCTCAAGTTGGTGAATCTCATACTGGGCATCCTACTCAACACCAATTACTTCAAACAGCAAGTGATTTGTCAAAAACACCATCAACTCTATTTTCCCTCTTTCTCTTCCTGCGTATTGATGATTCACAAATTAATATTGTCTACTACCTAAAAAAGCCCCAAATTATTGCATGCAATCAATTTAAACCCAAAACTAAACCCTAACTTATTTAATTAAATTCACAATTAGTAATCCACCTCAAATTAACATCTAATATCAACATCAATAGGTCAGCTAAACTTACGGTACCTCACTAATGGCGAAGTTCCTCGCTGGCGACCTTCCTCGTTTCGTTTGCATAGATCTCCAGATAACCTCCATGCAATATAGTTCTTGCCGATGAACTATAATAAAAATTAAAATAAACTAAACTAATTGCAAAAATGAAATAGCACATGACATTTAAATAATAAAAAAAGACAAGACAAAACAAGACATATCAAACAACAACAAAAGAAAGGAAAAGACATACCTCTTGCGTGCTTGTTCAATGAATCTCACTGAACCAACGATTTGATGCAGAACAACGAAGAAAGAAAAATACAGAGCAACATGAAGAATTAGAGAGAGACGGTAATCAGGACGCATGCAAAACAAGTGAAACCACCCACAGAAAAGAATCGCCCACAGAAATGTAGAGAAAGAATAAAAGAAATAGAGACACATGGAGGAGGAGAAGTGAAAGGTGGAAAGTGACAACATCGGAGAGAGAAGAGCAATTGAGGAACAGCGGAGAGAGAAGGGAAAGAGTAACAATGGAGGAAAAGGAAAGATGAAAGAGACAGATGGAGAAGGGAAAGAGAGACGTAATAAGCAGGGGCAAAATTGGAAAAAAATGCCAAATGCACTGTTCCTGGAACAGTAACGGGAGTATAGGCTTTTTAAAGGGTTATGGAAATAATACTAATAGTAATTTTGTAACTAATTGATGTTAAGAGATGTTAAATACATTAGTATAATTGTTAAATTCTCTAAAATTTCTATCTAAAAAACCGCGCATTCGCGCGGGATCTATACTAGTTTTATAATAAACGGGGTACGAAATATATATAAAAGGGTATGATAAAATGGTCTCTTAATAACTTAGTGAAATGCCGTCTCTCCAAAGTTTTTATAAATTGGCATATGTTTCATTTTCGTAATATTAAATTATTTAAAGTGGCATATATTTCATTTTTGTGTTTTCGTAATATGAAATACGTCGAAATCGAATTTCCGTCGGAAGAAATTTAGTTAGTTACAAATGTTAAATAAAACAAAATAAATTAAGTCTCATCTCAAATGAAAAAGTACCCGCAACTTGTACGTAAATTCTTATTTCAGACGAGCTATTAGCCCGTCTGAAATAAGACGCACTATCGTAAAAAAGTAAGTCATTTTACGATAAAATGTTTGTACTATTTTTTTTTTTATAAAATGCTATTATCATTTTCAGGTAAAAATAACAACTTTATTAATAATTTTTTGTTATTAAATGATTGCATTATATTTAAAAAAATAGTAATATTTATTCCGTCTTATTTGAAATCGCCTAAAACAAGACTGTTACAACTTGTATAAGAAAAAAAGGACACTAGAATTGTGCATACCACTTGTCCACTTAATTTAATTAAATAATATTATATTTTATATTGTCTTCCCAAGACGCAAATTCTAATCTTCTTCAAGAAGATTGCACCAGGTACATTGAAACGCTAAAAAAAAGAGAGCTCTGTACATTGAAACTCTAAAAAAAAAGGCTCTGTACATTGAAACTCTAATCTTCTTCAAGAAGATTGCTCCGGGTACATTGAAACACAAAGGCCTTTCATACTCTTAAAACACTCCATCCTCCTTAAAACTAAAAGATTAACAAATCTATGGTTTTTCCCGCCTAAGTGAACGGGCTCTGTTTTGGGTCAGTCTGAATTTTGCTAAACTGTCAACTTTGGGCTAATTTGATGTCACAAAAAAAGTCTCAGCAATTGGTGTAGATCTCAAAAAATCAGGCCCATAATTCCTGCAAAAAAGAATAAATCCCGTGTGATTATATATGTTGCCAAATAAGTGGAGCGAATTTATGGAAATTATATGTTACTAGAAAATGAAAATTCTGGCTTAATTTATGTGCGGATAATATGATGTAACCAAAAAAATGAAGATTCTTGCGATATTTATGTGCGGATGATATGATGTTAAAACATTATATCTTACCAAAAAAATGAAGATATTGTCCATTTAATTTAAATATTTAGATAATCTTTTAATTTAATTTAAATATTTAAATTCAAAGATTATGTCCATTTAAATTAGACTCATGCCAAAGATTATTTTGATAGAATAAATACTGTAGTGAAAATATTTTTAATATTTTAACTAATACTCATGCTTTGGGTCTCATGATCGACACGGTATTTGTTTATGGTGACGATTTTTTCTCTTGTTTATACTACTCTTTTTTTTTTTTTTTCTTTTTAAAATTATATCAAAAAAAAGAACAATAAATGACTTAATAATTTTGATGTATGTTGTTATAATATAACACTAACAAATCTATTACTTTAATTCTACATATTAAAAAATGAAAATTTTTCTGAAACGAAATGACAAAAATTTTATTTCTATATGTTTAAGTGTTTAACCACTCTATCTCTAATATTATATTCATATTTTCTAACAATCAATTTAATCACAAATCTGTTTTAAGAACTATCTCTTACTCCCCGAACTAATGATCAAACCCACTCAAAGAACCCGTGCTATAGCACGGGATCTGGACTAGTAAATGATAAGCAAAGAAGGAATTCGTGTCGTATCGGTATTTCATCTTCCATGTAAGTCGTCCCTTCTCCATCTTTTGCTGCTCTTTTGCTCGTTCTGTCACTGTAAATCTGTATCCGTATCGTATCCAAATACGACGTATCTAATACGTATCCCGTGTCGTGTCGTGTCGTGTCGACACGGAATACGGCCTCTGCCAGACTTGTCCGCGTAAGACATGGCCAAATAATTAAGCTTGAAGGAAAACACCAATTCATAAAGAACATTTCCTTTCCAAGAGAGTGTTTATCCAACATTTCCAAAACATTATCCATCATTTTGAAATATTATACAATTATCGTGTCCAAAATATCAGTATATGAATAGAGGTTGTATGGAGAGGAACAACTTGCCTCGATCCGTACGAGACTAGTGTCACTCGGTCGTATGGTGGTACTCGACCAAGTGCCTAGGTGGGGGCGGCTTTTTTTCGTGTGACTCGGCCGAGTAAGCCTGCCACTCGACCGAGTGGGTCTTGGTACTTAGTCGAGTCGGCCCGGTCTGCTACGCGTTTTGGTTCAATATTCTTTTAGTCTTATCCTTAGGTTTATGGATTCAAATAAATAGCTTCAAAGGCAGTCATCATCAGTTTTACTCATTCCAAACACATTCCTAAAACATATTCTCACCCCAAACACATCTAATGAGGAGATTAGTAGATCTAGCAAGAGATTGTTCGTCCTTAAATCCTTATCTTGATAAGTTGAGTCTATTCTTCATCTATTTTGTACGACTATACTTAGTAATCCTTCTCGGGTCCAACCGTAGCAATTTTCATGAATTTAAGATAAGTATCACTCATCTCATCTTTAATCGACACCCCATAGCTATCTGGACTCACAACCTTCTTATACTCCAATAAACGAGAAATCCACATACCGTAAGGCAAATCCAAAGTAGTGTAGAATTTGTCCTCGGTTACGGAAATACTCGTTTGTATAATTCGATGAAAAACAAGCAATGGTAAACTAACCTTCACACCTTCCAGCCACTTAAACACCAATACCATCTCATAACTCGACAACTTCTCACGACCTCCTTTCCGTGGAACCACGGTATTCCAAAGAAAATTAAGAAGAAATTTCAATTTGGACGAAAACGAACCCGCTGTGGACCATGCCACCCGCGCCGCGTGCTGGAAAGCTTTGCGGCGGCACTGCATTCAAGGAACTTTGGTTTGCCAAAGCACGTCATGGACCGTTGCCGATTTGTGAGGCATTAAAACCGGTGAAAGGTTAAATAAGCCTGCATTTGTGGAGTCGCCACCAATTTTTGTGGGAAATTGGAACCGTTCAAATACTTTATGTCATGTCAAGACACAAAGTAATGACATGAACACTAAGAACTCGTTACGCTTAGCATTCTATGTCTAGAATGACTCTCGAGATGCCAATGGATACGGATGTCCGGAGATAACTTGAGTAAAGGGTGGAGGGTACGTATTAGGAACCTCTTTAATCGAACACCTAATCCTGCCCGCCTCGATAGCGGCCTCTACTAATGATTAGGGAAATCGTCTGTATTTGATATGTTGTCGATTATATGCATGCTATGCAACATCTAAAGTTTTGAACCTAGCATGTGAATATTTACTATGTCGGTTTACAATTAGATTTAGCAAACAATTGGGTCAAAGTAATGATTTAAAGTCATTTACATGTGAAGAACATACAAATAAACAACAACAATAATAATTAAAATTACAATAATTACATCTTTTAATTAATCCATGTCAAAAATACGCTCTGAGACGGGTTTTATAAGAGAAAATAAAAGGAAAAAATAAAGTATGAAAATAGGTCTGATTAGAAGTGATAATAAAGATATTAGTCGATTTAAACCGTAATTAGGAGCCTACGTCGAAGCGAAAACAAGTTCAGAGGCAGAAACCACCTCAGAACAGGCACAACATCTGCTGCGTCTTCTCAAAGAGGCGCAACAACTCATGCGACTGTTCTTGAGTTGGGTTCTGACTGTGACGTCAGAATCGCGATCTGTTAGTGTTCGTTGGTTGATTTAGGGCTTGATTATTATTACACAACTCAAGTGAAAGTAATTCACAGGTTACATATGTTCTGTTTAGGTCATAAACGAAAGAAAACATGATGAAACGTGACTATTACAGCGGCTTATAACTATATACGATGTCAGAATTACAAAGATCGAAACTTGAGAAGAAATGAGTATAAGATGGACGAAAACCTAAACCTATATTTCAAATATGAATTCCAGAGCCTCGATATGGACAAATCGAGGCTCTAAAACTCGGATTGAATAAAACGGCGAAAACTCGCAAATATGAATTATTCGGGATTTAAGACGAATTAATGGTCGTAATCAGAAAGGATTTGTAAAAATATGATTTACATGTTGTATACTGTATTAACAAAGAAATCGAAAGAAGGAATAAGAGAGGATGAAACTACAGGAGATCGAGGAAGAAGAAGAAGAGAAGGGGCAGCGAGCAGCCTCTGGAAGAGGCGCATCAGATACTGCGATCCTTCCTGAAGGCGCAGCTGCTGCTGCGATTCTTCTCGACGTCAGATCTTTGCGGTTTTGTCAAAAAAACGTTAAAAGGTTTGATTTAAAATGGTTTTGAGCATATGTAGGCCGAAGGCCTCTATTTATACTAAAGTATGTGAAGAGTTTAGAAATGACACAGATATAGAAATAAATTTCGAGAATATTCTGGAAACTGCGAAAACAGGCCTGGAGAAGAGGCGCAGCAGCCACTACGATCCTTCAAAGAGGCGCATCATATGCTGCGTCCTTTCTCCAGCGGTTTCCTCCTCCGCAAGAAGGATTCCCGCGTTTGATTTAGGAATTAGGGTAGATTTACACTTCCTTATTCCGTCAAGCACAATATTTCGGTAAATATTACTAAAAGATATGGATTTTAATAAGGAATAAATATCTAGAATGTTCCAGAACATTCTAGAATATTCCGACTCGGTATTTTTAAAGGGTTTTTAGAAAATTAAGTGGTTTTTAACCCGGACTCCAACTGAACTCTTATTACTGTCAAAACGGCCGTATGGGTGCGTAGATGATGACCAAGGGGTTGACTCAAGTGTTTGAGCTATCACTTTATCGACGAACTTATTGACTGTCGTAAATCGTTCCGCGTAATCAAACATGCGGCCCAATCATCACTGGGTGGTTGGCGGAAGGTGTAGAAACGAGGTATCTACAGCATCCTTGATCAATATGCCTGACAACATGGTTGAAATGCCTTTATGCATCGAACGATGATCAGAACCAGCCTATGTCCACTTCCTTACAAACGAAGAGGAAAATTCGGGAGAAACTTGGTTCCAAGCTATCTTAAACTTCAAGCTCAATGGTACATACCCACCGGACATGGATAAGAGGGGGCAACGTGCCATACGCTTACTCGTCTCTCATTACGTCCTAGCACAAGGAGAGCTGTACAAAAGAACACCACTTGGTGTCATCCAGTGATGCCTTGATCATTCACAGGCACAGAAAGTGATGGAAGAAGTTCATGATTGAGAGTGCGGTCCTCACATGAGCGGGCACATGATGGCAAAGAAGATTACACGTCTTGGATACTATTGGACAACGATGGAATCCGATTGCATCAAATATGTCAGACATTGCCATAACTGCCAAATGTTCGGAAATGTGCAGCATGTTCCACCAACACTACTATACACCATGACATCTCCTTGGCCATTTTCTGCTTGGGGAATTGACATCATCGGGAAAATCACTCCAGCCGGGCCAGGAGGACACTGTTACATTCTGGTAGCTATCGACTATTTCACTAAATGGGTCGAAGCCGCATCATACACATGACTGACAGCCAAGTATGTGGCAAAGTTCATACAAACCAATATCATCTGTGGATATGGTTTCCCGCATGAGATAATAAGTGACAATGGGTCACATTTTCAAGCTGAAGCAGAACAATTTCTAGTGAAATACAAGATAAAGCATCATCCTTCTTCACCATACAGTCCACAGACTAATGGTGCAGTCGAAGCAGAAAACAAAAATGTCATCATGATCCTCAAAAAATGATCGATAATTATAGCGACTGGGGCCACTCCTTTCTATTTGACATACGGTATGGAAGTCGTACAACCAGTAGAGCTAGAGATCTCATCTCTACGGATCTTACTTGAAAGTTAAATCCCAGAAGCTGAATGGAATAGGGATAGGTACGAAGAACTCGTCCTCTTAGACGAACGTAGGCTACGCGCATTACATAATGTGCAAACATATCAAGCACAAATCAAGCGAGCCTTCAACAAACGGGTTAAGCCCAGAAATATCAAAGAAAGAGATCTAGTGCTCAAGTTAGTCAGAGCTCTGTTGCCTGTCGATCTACGGGAAAAGTTTAAACCTAATTGGGCAGGACCTTTCTTAGTCAAATCTATACTTTCAGGGGGCACGGTTAGAATTACAGACCTAGACGGGAATGAATTTTCGAACCCTACCAACCTAAACCAACTAAAGAGGTACTACCCTTAGAATAAGATAAAACGCGCCTCGCGTAACACACGTGCCACTCATGCGACACGGAATAAAAAACGCCCCTGGGCTCTTATACTTGTGACATCTCGCTCTTGCGTTTTGACATTTTGACATCCTCATATCATCAAATAAATTGAGTTGCATTTTTAGGAGTAAGTAAAAGCACATGCAGACATGCTTATTTTCTAAAGTTAAGCTCTTGCTTCGAACATTTATTCTTTTACATACAATTTGTTTCGAACTACGTGCGGGGTTTGATTTTATTTTTTCTAATGAATACGTAGGCAGTCCTTTACAGGGCACAACCGGCTCTCTTTAAATGTAAATAGAAGGACATTTGCTTTGCATTTGAAATTCGACAAGAATAAATAAAGAAATAATAAGAAAGTTTCTTAACTAAGATCATTTTATTCATTATTTCTTCTAATAATAATAATACGTCAAATACATATAAATAAAATGCTGAAAATTAAAATGCTAGGCTAGGATTCTAAAAATCCCGCCATTTATTACAAATAATAATAATACTACGACATAATATAAAGACTAATGCTACTCTTCCATTTTTCCCTTTGCCTTTGTCATTTTTGTCACATTTCTTGTCTCGACCCCGAGAAAAACGCTCTTGCGTTACTTCTGACCTAATCACCAATGGTCTTTCTCAAGGTCTAGCCTTTCCATTTCGATCCACCATTTTCTCGACATGAGCATTCCTTGGTTTCTTCTTGGGATGGACGACCCGATATCCAGCCTCTTCTTCCTCCTCAGTCAAATACTTTTGGTTCTCCTTCGCCACTTCACGGATCTTATAATCCACAGGCTCATGCTTTCTTAGCTTCTCGCGCTCTTCGGAGGAATCAACCTTCGTCCACTGCAAGCCGAGTCGGACACCCATAGTGAGCCAACGGGAAAGGGAATAAACCACATGTTCCTTTGGGCCCAACGAATCGCTCATTCCCGACAAGACTCTGAAGTATGTGCCAAAGCAGTCTGCGGAACGGTATCAAGCTTCGGGATCTTCTGCTTCAGCCCCACTTGCCTCATCAGCCTCTCCGAGAAAGTGTAAACCATGAACTCCAGGCCAGGAACACGAATCGATCGCGTCGAATCCAAAGATGACACTCCAGTGACGGCTCTAATGTGCCACCATGGCACGATCCATCTAATCAAGGGGCCACCTTCACTCTTCACACTCTTCAACCATAGTCATGCGATCAGCAGCCGCAAACTCAACACAGTTTAAAGCAGCCCTCCGCAGTAATTAAATCATTAGATGACCAGACAGTAAGTACTAGAATTTTAAGTTGTCGTTTTATTCGATGAGTTGTTGTGCCTTCAGAGCAACGTAACTCCTCCGGACCAGCTTTAACAATTATATGTTAAACTAATCTTCTTAACCGACAACTCTTGTTATATAATTATTACATTCTGTAAGCATACTAGCTTTACAACTTTGATCGGCGGATAGTCAATTGCCGACCTAAATATCAACCGTCGTGATTCAAAACGCCTACACCTGCTTAGGCTCAGTGACGTTAATTGTATAATATGGCGCCTGGTTTTCGTGGCTCTTTGGGGTGTCTAAACGCTTGAATAAGCGGTTACTCAATTGCCAGTGTAGGTCCAAATACTACATTGGAATAAAGGACCCAGAGTTGACGACGAAAAGTTGATGAACAGAGTCAAATTTCTTGGCCGAGTTGGCGGCATACTTGGGAAAATTAGGGGGGAGTTTCAAGTCCAAGACCAAATGACACTGAATCCATCGCAACATGTACAAAATGTCATCAACAGGATAGTCAATATTACTTGTCCACTACTCTGAACCGATTACCGAACCAATACAAACTACACCCAACGATCAAATAATAATATAAAAGGCATTCAATCACTAATGTAATTAAAATAAATTCGGATTACTAATTTAAAATCACATTGAGATACATTGCTTATGGTAAACCCTTTTATTTCTCAACTCGAGGTCACTACATTATAACAAAGTTACCTACATCTATTCTATTGGGTTGTCAACCGCACTAATCTCACATTCACAATAACTAACAACGAAACAACGAAAGTAACATTATAGAGGTAAACCGCGCAAGTTACGGGATTTTGGTACCGTGCCCGTTGGGCGCGGGGCAAAAACTAGTAAGAATTAAATGCATGGTTTGTTCGTTTTATATATACAAAGGATTGTTCTTTCATGTTCCAACACAAATTCTAGCTAAGATCAAGATTTTGAAATTTAGAATTGTTATGAAACTTATTATGGATGTCCATAAGTTACACCCATTATGAATATACATAATTATAGGGTACTAATGCTCATAATTGTAGGATGTTTCTAGACTCGTCCATTCGCATTCCTATTGTGTAACTCTTATGTATTCATGTATATATATACCTCTTGTGCTAATAAGAAATATACATACTTCTCTACAATATCTCCATCTTCTTCTCTACATTTTATAACACGTTATCAGCACGAGGCCCTAGCCACCCGAGCATGAAAATAACGGTAATCATCTATCATTCACATCTGATAATCGGGAGGTTCGTATCAGATCGTATTCTATTATTTTAGCCAATATAGGTACGCTTTATTATTTACAAAGTATTTTAACATAAAATATCCGGCTCATAGTGAAATAAGAGTCTTAACCAATCTTTATCTATCTGATAGTCTGATATGCGTAAAAGTGTATTACATACATATGAACCGTTAATTGCTTTCGATCTCTTTGTGCGTTAGATTGTATTGACTCTATGTTGGATGAACATTTATTTCATAAAATAGAAAATTGTGTACGTGTTCCTATAATTTTATTTATAAGGAGGCACATATTTCTAATTAGTCATTACTTATTGAGTTGATCATTACTTTATTAGTACTATCTAATGTTATTTGATCATCTTTATCATGCGTGGTTTATGTTGCTACTGACGAAAACGTATGTGTGTGGATTGAACTTTTGATATTACTAGTTGTTTATGTATTGTTTAATTGCTTTGATCAAATTTTGTCCGTTTCATCTCATATTACTAATTGTGAGTTATTCTTATCTATTGCTTAATGATTATGTTTTCCTCTCTAAAACCTTTTAACACCAGATTAGTTTGTTGTTTTCAAAACATGATTACGATTAGTATTGTTATTATCAAAAGGTTCATATAAAATCTTATTTAATTATTTTTAATTCAAGTACGTTTTGTCATCCAATTCAATTATTGATTAACATCTAATTCTCACTACATAGTGTCAATTGGTACCCTTTTAATTGTCCCAAACGTATGGTCTTACATTTTTGTTTTGGCCTTAAAATTTAACACACATTTTGGTCTTATATGGTCTTACATTGTGTGCAGTTTAACATTATTTTTATTTTACCCATATATTGTTACGTCTTATTATATATATTATAATATAGGTTTAATTATAATTCATATTTAATGGTACTAAGGTATAGTGAGATATGAAAAGAGGTTTTATGATAGTGGCAGTATGTATAACTAGTCTATGTTTTCTTTACTTAAAGCAATTGTAAACCATTATTAATCTATACAACATACTATAAGCATGTAGCAATTGAATGTTTATTTTACAAATTATTATAATGATATTCATTCATAGTGTATATATCAGTTATATATGTATTTTATTGGATTTAAAGTTTCATATATGTGGTCAACAAGTATTTTAAAGAGTAAGGACATGTCATATAATTTTGGACCTGAAGTTCCAAAATATTTATTCTACAAAGATGAGGAGATATGTCCATTTAATGACTTTGGCCTATAATTCAAAGATTTAAAGGTGTGTAATACTTTAATACCATCAAGACAATATGTTCATATTTAATAAGTGTAAGTGGCCAGAAGTCCACATGTAAATATAAGTGGCTCGAAGTTCACGGAGGTGATTTTATAAGCCGCAATTGAGTTTAAAGCGATCTTTATCAAAGACAAATTTATGTTTGAATTTCTCCTCAGTTGAATAATATAATCAGATCTGAAATTTGATTCATTCCTTGAAGTGAATGTGACATCTCATAAAGACTCTGTAGCAGAGATCGAGAATATGGCAAAATGCGAAGCCTAATAATGTGGTCTTTAGTGAGCCAAGTAAAGAGGCCTTATTTGAGCCAAATGTCTAATGTGATCTTACTTGAGCCAAATTCGTTTTTGAAAGAAAATATCTCGTATAAGGAAATATCTCATGAAAAGACTAGACACGTATATGCTAAACATTCAATATGAGTAAGAAAAATGATATACGAGTTGATTGATATTCATAACCTGAAATTCCTAGTATTTGCGGATGCAGAAACTATTATTGTTCACCACAGTGTCTATATTTTCACTTTTCGTATAGTGAATTTTATTTTGAGTATCAATATTAAAACTGAAATCGCGATTATACATGCATATTTTAGAATATGAGATACTCATAGAAATTGAGAATCATATCAAATCGTTAAAAAAAAAATCATTCCCTGTAGCGAATGTGATACCATGTTTATGAGTATAAAATTATTTTATATTTCATATGAATTAGTTAATCCTATAAATATATTATTATGTATGTGGCTTAAATAGTATATATCCGTGAAATCTCGACATAGACTCAACAAAGTAATGAGATATTATAATCGTGAGCCTCGTCCTAATGTTTAACAATCATTATTCCCTGTAGTGAATATGATATTACATAAGAATTTTGATTAATGAACACTGTTCACTGAAGTGAATATGGAAGCACATAATATAGATTTGCAAAATTATACCGTTCCAAGTACGAGGATGTGGATATTTTCACGAGTTACGTGTTTGTTTAAAAGCACTGGTATTCCCACCGGAAGTGGAAATTTACTCTTGAATAAAAGTGATAATGTGATCAACTTAGGATATATTGTAAACTAAATTGTCGGATAGTACAACTGATTTGAAAGTTGTTGAATATTTTATCACCCCTTTAGAGAATTAGAGATTCATAAGTTGAATTATAATAAATAATATGTATTATTATGATATACAACATATTGAAACGATATGATACGAACGTGTATGTCATCATTTATATGTTGATGATTATAATTGTTGATAGTATAATCGAATAATATATCAAAAAATACTTAAAGATTAATATAGTCATGTTCCCCGAAGGAATCTTGATGAGTCTTGCCAACATATATGAGACACCGGTCGTGTCCTATGTCACATCATTTATCTAGCCGGATAGAAATTTTTAATTTGATTTTATATGATACAACGACTATTGCTAACTTGATGATGATTAGAGTGAGAATTATAGTCAACTAAACATGTGGCTTGTGACAAGTGAAGTTTTAACAACACGGCCAATGTTTATGAAAGATTATTGTCATGGATTGTGCACAAACTAAGAGAGATGACATGAAATGGTTAGATGTGACAATTGAGGCCATCGGGGTTCATATAATACCCGTTTTTATAAACCTGGAGGTTATATATCGAAAAGTAAGTGCTGAAATTCTCTCGTGTAGAAATTTTATTAACGGCAAGATACTACATTGACAGTCCGAGATTGAATATATGCAATAGTAGAGATCTAAACACTACTCGGAGTTGAAAAAAGAACTTAAATATTCTTGTATGGATTGACAATATATTGAGTGACTTTATAGCTACATATTGAACTGTCCGAGTAGTTCTCGTGATTAAAAAATCACATTTTGATTATTATATATATCGTTGATCTCTTAACATGGGCATTGTGAATCAGCACGTATAAAACCCAATTGCATTATATGTTACTCCCCGAAATATTTTGTTATTGTACACAAATATCTATATAAAATCTCATTGATGATATGATAAATTGAGGTCTAGGGTGATTATGATAAATTTTGGACTATACATTGGTTATAGTTTTTACCACCAT
>JAGPOY010001890.1:20371-34554 GCA_018983105.1 Silene uniflora
ATAAGGAAAAGCTGGTAAAAACAAACAAGTATATATGTTATCCCCAATTGAACCTGAAGTTCAGCGGTTTGTTTTCAATATGAAATACATCAAGTAGAGGTTCACATATTTAGAAATGATGATATTCATTTGGTTATAAAGATGTATAATGATACCAGTTTGATCACCTTATCAAAATGTGATATGTTAATACATTGAAATCTATGATTTAATTATAGACAGATTAGCCCTATATGTGGTATAGCGAGCTATAGATTAGTCATAGAAATTATATGTAATTCAAATTTATATGCTTGCCAAATTGAAGAACAACCACACATGAAATGTAGTGTGAAAGTCATATCGGTTCACTTCTTTTAAGTAATAAAAAAAATGGCAAGTATTGGCAGTTGGTACTCCTCTAGGTTAAAGAAATTTGGATGTCCCGGAAGTGACATTAATATCTAAATAGTAATAGATGGCCTATTTAGAAAAGTAACGGTACCACATATATATTCAGATATCACTGATCAGTAATGACAATATCGCGAAATTATATTGATATGGTTAAGGAACCGATATGCATTTGCGCGCGGAATTTATTGGACTAGATAATGGAGATCTTATAAAAAGTCCAATTTTAATGTCGACATATAATATATGATTATTAATGAGCTCATGGACCGGAAGTCCATCCATTAACATGAAGTCAATTGAAATTATGAATATTGGAAAAAATTGTGCATTCTATATTATTGAGTCATTATCATATGCATTTAGCGATTAAGTTCATCATTTGCATATTAGTTTTAGTATATATATAAAAATTATTGCATTATTTAGAATTAGTTTCTTATCATATACATGCATATGTTTCATAATATTGTTCTAAATGCATATATGTTTAAGCGGAGGAATATATACTTATAATTTACTTTTATGAGGATAAATTAACTCCCTGAAGGAGCCCTTTTACGAATGATCATCAATTGATAATAGTTGATCAATTTAAATTTTGGAAAACTCACGATGAAATTTATTGACCTCTACGATACGATTGAAATAGTATCGTTATTATTTCCAGAATGGAATGTTCAAACTATTGAAGAGTTTGCTTGAATTATTATTATCTCAATCTAAAATTTGAACATATAAGATTTATACATGAATGAATTTCTTGCCGAATATGTGAAAATACTTTATGATCCAGAAGTACCATAATAGTTGAAAAATATAGTGAAACTCTCCTGAAGATGATGTCAATCCATACAATAAGATGATTTGGCAAGAAAGATCAATTATTTTTCAAATGAATTGTTAAGAACCAGATTGATTCTCCTGAAGAGAGTGAATTTTGGAATGATAGCTACACTCTTTTTCCCTTCGACTAGGTTTCTATCCCAATGGGTTTTTTCCTAACAAGGTTTTTAACGAGGTAGCACTATTGACGCGTTAATACGTTATAGTCATGATCGTCATAATTGCTGAAATGACAAGTATTTTAGACATAATATTATGTCATTTATTGAGCAGAATTTCTATTACAGTTGTGAATATTACATTTGAGATAAGAGACAAAAGTCATCATTAATGACTGATTCCAGACTACGAGTTCCGAAGAAATATTATTACCAAGTATTTATATTCATTGAAGATATCAAGGCTATCAACCACAATGGATTCCATTTCAAGGATCGCGAAGATACGTCAAAAGATGGATTTCAAGACATATCAAGTTATGTAATTATCAGGGGGAGTAGACACGCGTTGTACTCTTTTTCCTTATCCATGGTTTTGTTCCAATGGGTTTTCCATGGAAAGGTTTTAATGAGGCAACTTTGTTATGCGTGTTTGAAGATTAGTGTACTCTTTACTTTAACTAGTGTTTTTCCCACGAGGTTTTTCTAGGAAGGGTTTTATCGAGTAATCTTCTTTAGAAATGGACATCCAAGGGGGAGTGTTATGAAACTTATTATGGATGTCCATAAGTTACACCCATTATGAATGTACATAATTATAGGTTACTAATGCTCATAATTGTAGGATGTTTCTAGACTCGTCCATTCGCATTCCTATTGTGTAACTCTCATGTATTCATGTATATATATACCTCTTGTGCTAATAAGAAATATACATACTTCTCTACAATATCTCCATCTTCTTCTCTACATTTTATAACAAGAATGATCTTTTAGCAACATTATTTTATAGTAGTAGAAAGACCCACTTGAGGTATATCTCATTGATAGTTTTGAGTCCAATAATACGACTTTGCCATACAAACGTGATAAAGTTAGAGTACAAGTCCTAATCTTTCGACAAATTTATTGTTTTAGGAAATAGGTAGTTTACGAAAGTTATAACCAATGAAATCGCTCGAAAAAAAGCTTCATTTAATTTAACAAAATAGATATATAGATATATATTGGAGTAAATTATCAATTACACCCAAGCTTAATCCACTTTTTACACTCACTCCCACGTCAAAATTTTTTTAATTATTTACACCCAAATTAATTGCTCAGTTTATATTTTGCACCTGTTGGAAATATGGAGTCACTATAAGGGCGGAAATATATTTAGAGAATAGATGTTGTTGTGTCGTGGTATGGAGGCCACTGAATGAGAAACGAAATCGCCCCGACTACGGTATGGTCTGAATTATCAAAGAGAAGAAGTAGATGATATATGAAGATGTGTCTCAAATGACTACATACTTCTCATATTTATAGTGGTTAATTAGCACTATAAAGATGCATAACCACTACCATAAACATGGAGTTAGTGGGGCAATAAACATGCATTAAGTGGCTATAATTATGCATTTAGTGGTGAGATGCTTTTACAAGGTAATGGAAGGCATCTCTCTAATACAATGTATTTAGACAACATTGCTAGCCTTAGCATTACTTCCAACAATCCCCGACTAATGCAAAGGATAGACAAAAATTCTGAGCATATGAATAAGGATTAGATACTTCGACGTTCAATGTCTATCGACTTGAATTGACGTATTAGTGAAATGAGGCAACAACTTACTTTTAACAAGTGAATATCTTTCGATTTGAATTCCTCGTTAGACTTCGGTTGAGACCCCCACAACACATATCATACCTTTAGTTCCAGACGAGTTCCGCGATACAATTCAAGAAATTTATGGCAAATGAACCTTGGGATTCTCATGAGTACTCTAGAGAGATAAYCTATTCTCTCATAGAAAGATGCCAACCTTTCATACTCACGTAGGTGATTCCAACAAGTCTATCTTCACATAGACCACTCACATATGAGCTATAGAATCATTAAGAGCTTTAAGGCTCAACCTCTCAACATAGCGGTGAATCCATCAAGTCCTTCTCAATAAGACCACCCAAATAAAGGGATATAGATTCATTAAAAGCTCTAAGGCTTAGCCTTTCAACATAGCGGTGAATCCATCAAGTCCTTCTCATAGGACCACCCAAATAAAGGGATATAGATTCATTAAGAGAAATATCTCAACCTCCATCATTACGGTGATCTCATCAAGTCCGTCTCACAAGGACCACCCAATTTTGGGCTACAAGACCATTAAGAGCTATATGCTCAACCTTCCAAAATAGTGTACATGTCATAGGAATGTGATGTGCACACAAGAATGAGTTATCTATGGCTTCGTTAGACCACCCTTGCATAAGCAAGTTCCGGTATCCACCACAAATTTCTCAACTAATAGGCTTTTGCCCTATTCCCTCGACAATTCTAGGACTTGTTTATTTCTTAGTCCATTAGCTTTAGAAATAAATATGCTCCACTCAAATTTCAGAAAAATAATTTGTGAGCATATAATTCTCAATCAACTTTCTCAAATCTAAAATCTGCAATGTGTAAATCTGCAAGTCATTATACACACTCTTTTAGCATTATTAAGTTGATATTAGCATTATGCTAAAGATAAAACAATATAGGCAAATCTTCATGCCCCCACAATTAAGTAGTAGCTAATAATAGCTTCGCAATCACCTTGCATCTTATCCTACGAGATTAAGAGCAATATAATATGCTTACACAATAGACAAGGTTATAATAGCCTTCTCAATAGACTTAAAATAAGATCACTATAAAAGGCGGAAATGTACTCACCCTATATAGATCTCACCTTGTCGATAATCATTACCATTTGGTCGATCCGATATCTTTCTAGATATCCAACGTTGTGCAATTCTTAATATTGCACCTTAGACACTTCATCAAATGTGAATGATAACATTTGGTAATGAATACACATACACAATGTATTAGCTGCACAAGCTGGATTGAAGCAGCTATAATTATACATATTAGACTTCTCACAATAGTCAAAGCATGTTCCCTTATAACTCATACCAACATTGTTCTAATTAAATATAGAGCTCCACTCTCATGTCGTTTAAAAGAACAAATTATCTTCTTTATTATTTTCTCTTTCTAATAAATTGACATAGAATAAAACATACACGTAGTGTTTATGATTTTGCACTCAAAATCATATTATTTACTGAAGTCTCTATATACATCATCATTCTTATATTAGAGAACAACGAATCTCGATGATTGTTTCACTTATTTACTCTTTGCAAATCCACAATATTTTACAAAAAGAATTTTACACCTTACTCATATAATAACAATCATCATAATCCCATGTAATGTGGTATAATAAGTGACGTAACCAACAAAATACACTACAATATTTTGGTCAGTTAATCATGTATAAAACATACACTAGTCATATTCTATGTACCCCCACAATCAAAATATTTCTTAGATACATACTCCACATAACTGAAATATCTTATCTAAACATGATGAATAATTTTATCAAATAATAAATTGAACGTCTTCCCCCACATGTTGTCACGCCACAAATTAGTGACAAACATACTCGTTCAAACAAAATATACACATTATTCGATCATTAATCATCTCAACTTTTAGATATCATATAATTGTACACGACAATTTATAATCTTCATATTCTACTTTTATGAAGTTTTGACAAATTTTCGCTTTCAATATTTGTCGCACACACAAACACATCCAAGATAGTATGTATATCAATTGAAAACAAAATATTTAACCCCCACATTTGGTTCACAACCCAAATATCAATTTTAATTCATCTCATAATCAAAACTAAGTAATCAACCCAAATGAGTGAAATATTTTGTTTGATATACATATTATACACATAAAAATATCTTGGGCACTCAATCATTCTAGCTACTTGTTAATCAAAATTTTGGAACTAATTTTTCCAAGATTATATACATTTCGTACCAAATAAAGCAATAGCTTAAACATACGAATGATTAAGGCATATATAATTGACCAAACCTTTATATTTATCATCATAAATATTTGTAAAGGAAATTCATGGGAACATACCTTAATCACAAGAATGAATTGAGCAATAAAAATATAGATGATACCATTCTTTTATGAATCTTCATAAATTTTCCAGCACACTACCAAGACATTGCTGCCCATTTTAAGGATAGAATATGAACGAATCGGCTCACGGCTTCAACTAAAAAGTTGTAGCCCTTCGTCTTCGCTTTCCATCGCCATATTACACGCCTCAAGCAAAGGTCTAGAGACCGAGTTATGGCCAAAATACCAAACTGCCGTCTCACTCTCTACGGGCTGAATCTTCTAGACGAAAATAAATATTTTCTCCAATGAAAAGATTCTCAATGACGAGAACACAACAACAATAATAGTGACATATTTCGTTTCTCAATTGTTGGAAATATGGAGTCACTATAAGGGCGGAAATATATTTAGAGAATAGATGTTGTTGTGTCGTGGTATGGAGGCCACTGAATGAGAAACGAAATCGCCCCGACTACGGTACAAATCGATATAGGCGTCGCCCCCCAAGGTCACACAACACTCCTAAAAGTTGTGTACTCAACTATTAAGAGTTGGAACTCATATGGTATGCTCAGAATTATCAAAGAGAAGAAGTAGATGATATATGAAGATGTGTCTCAAATGACTACATACTTCTCATATTTATAGTGGTTAATTAGCACTATAAACTATAAAGATGCATAACCACTACCATAAACATGGAGTTAGTGGGGCAATAAACATGCATTAAGTGGCTATAATTATGCATTTAGTGGTGAGATGCTTTTACGAGGTAATGGAAGGCATCTCTCTAATACAATGTATTTAGACAACATTGCTAGCCTTAGCATTACTTCCAACAGCACCTAATACCGTTTTCAGGTCATATTTCCGTCAAAATTCAAATTTTTCCAGTAAAACAATATTTTTTTGACGATTCTACCCTCCTTTTTCTTCCTTCTTCTTCTTCTTCGTCTTCTTCTTCTTCTTTTTCTTCTTTTCTTTCTTCTTTATCCTTCTCTCTCTTTTCCCCCAATTTAATTTGAAGATATCATCCTCAAGATAAATCTATCACCATTGTTCCCCATTATTTTAGTTTCGTTCAAGTTTGTTATTGGGTGGTATTTATGATGTTTGGCCGACTTCATTTCCTAATATGAGCAATCTTCGATTATGACGGAAATTTGGGGAAATTTTTAGGGGGAATGACATTAGGCGGCGACAAAAGGCTACGGTTATGAAAAATAGCCATAACCTATTATAATAGGCTACCGTTGTTGGAAACAAACCGTAGCCAAAAAAACAAAAGGCTTCGGTTCACACTTGAAACCGTAGCCAATATATACTAAAGGCAACGGTTGTCTATTAGCCGTGGCCATTTATAATAACATAAGGCCCACAAACAAATATAATACCCCGGTCTATCCAATTCCCCTAAATCAGATGATCTCAATTCTCACATACCCTCAAGGCCTCAAAGTCTCAAACGCCTCTTCTTCAACCTCTCAACCTCTCAACCTCTCAAGTTCTCCTTTTTCGAATGTGAAAGCAAGCCGGGACGACGTTTAATCGCCTACTTCACCATCGCCAATCAGTTATTTCTGGTATTTATTATGGTCTTGATGTTGCAGGTTTCTCTCCTTTTTTTTTTCTTTTTTTTTCTATTACTCATTTCATCATTCATTTGGTGGGCATGTCCAAATTTGTACTCTTTTATTTCATATATTTGTTCTGGGCATTCAATTATTTATTTAATTTTTGCTTAATTTGATTTAGGTTTAGGTTTATAACAAATTTAGGGTTTTTCCTTTAGGGTTGAAGTTTCATATAATATCATGGCTACATGCTTCAAAACCCATGTATGGCCGATTTACATAAACATTAGTTTGAAACTGCAGACAATGTTCTTTAATACGATTATTCAGGTTAAGATGCGGTTTTACATGTCTTAGTGTAAAACCAACATACAGAACCTTTACCGAATGACAAAATGCACACAAGAGACAAGAGTTTGGTTATGGCACATTGAGTTAAACACTGAAACGGATAGTTTAGGATAACACCATCAAAACAGGCATATGTCAAATTACGCAAATACTAACTTCTAGGCTAACTTTCATGTTGTCGAATTGACATTTTCGTATTTATCAGTAGTTTAGGCCAGCCAATTGTCCATGAAGCATACATGTAGCAAAGGAGGTTAATAAAAAATGAAATTAATAATTAAGCTGTCATAGCAATTTACTATCAGATGATTAAATGACATTCAAGAAAAGCCTTACCTTTCGGTTGCAATTGGACTCACATTTCTCACTGTTGAAATATCGAGTCTTTGACAGACAGGTAACTAATTCACAGATGATGGTGAAATGAGATTGAATTACAGTAGCGCTTTGCCTGTTTGTGATTTATGGTTTGCATTATATTGATGTCATAATGTAAGTTATGTTTACTGTAGGAGATTCACATTGCATCACTTGGCGCAATTGAAGCACATAGTCCCGGATATTATTGCTGTTAAGAAAATACGCGTGAAGGATGGAGAGACGGGTTGTATGAAGGAGGAGCTCCTCCTTTCTTTAGAAGTTGATGCTGTGGAAACTGATAAGAGTGCGAAAGGAAGTGGTGGATATTCTCATTTAAGGCGATTCTTTCACTCGCGAATCATTGATTATGCTACGACTCATCCTGAGGTATAAATTCATTTTCCCTTGCTTCGTTGAGTATGCTCATGAGAAACCTGTCAGCATTAATATTACGCTGGTAATCAAATGATGATATGCTTGGCGGTGTGTTTGACATTTCTGAAGAAGGTATGAGCTTTACTTTTAACTTCTTTTTTTATCAAGAGATCTCTCGAGTAGCTTTATAATTTGAGGATCCACTGTTTGTCCATGTGTGGATGTGGCAATGTCATTCGGGTCAGGTTGTTATTACATATTTAAGCCATTTCAGGTACGTTATACTATTATAGCATAGGGTACATCCGACACCCGTACTCCACCATTTGCTAGATCCATTAGTTTTTGGGTAATGTTGTTGTAGTCTCACCTGACCATCTGCTGTATTGAGGTAATTTGAGACTTGGAAGACATGTCAGACTAACAATTAGAGATAGCAAATTGGAATTGTTTTTTTGTTTAAACTTCACGGAGTTTCCAGCTAATTTAGTGAAGTAAATGAATGATTTACCTGGCTTATCAGCTAATTTGCATTCTGTACATGTTTATTTGTGGCCTATCTGGAAAAAGCAGTTGCTAATGTTAATGAAATCGTCTTATTTAGATCTCATTTTCGCAGTTCATTTATCTCAATTCTCAAATATGTTTCAGTGTCTTCCGTCAGAACAATGTTTATTGAGTAACAGATGACGAAGCTTCTAATTTACCTTTCAAGTCAGCCAAGCATAGGGCTTTGAGATTTGAAGAAAATGATGATAACGACGAAGAACAACAATTATTTCTAGATAATGACAGGGAAAATGATGTTCAAGCCTGAAATTTCGCTGCTTCTAAGGATCTCCTGTCGGTACTTCCAGAGAACTTGTTACACTCAGTAAGTGAGTTTGTCATAATCCGTTTGTTTTCAGTTTCTGAAACATCATGGGCGTAATGTTGCTGCTTTAAAAAAAATGCTAATAAATCAGTGTTATCTTGCAGTTAATGGGGAGAAAGAGCAGACGATGTTAGATGAGCAAGACCCAATTATGTCAGAAGCACGAAAGCGACAACAGTTGATGACCGGTGCTCCTAAACTCTTTGACATGCTTCAGCTATTATTTCAGTCTACCAGGCGAACAATTTGAATGATGTTGTAGTAGAGCAGGACCCAATCGTATGTGTTATTCTCGTCTGGTTAGTTTTTGTGTATCAAATTTGGCAGGACGGGAAGCAGATGTTATAGAGCGTTAAAGTCTCTATTATTAGGAATTGTGCCTAAAAAATTGTTGGAGTGTGAAATCAATTTGAATGGTGCTGCTTGGAAAATGTAGCTTTACCTTTTGCATCCGAGTAGAATATGCTTATTTTTTAGCTAAGTATTAATGTTGATTTGTAATATTAAACATTGGTTTTGTAATGAATTATTATTCTCTTAATTAAAAAATTTCATTTATAATAAATCATATTTTGTAAATAATTTTTTTTTGAAAATTTTAATTGAGAAATGGCTACGGTTGTTAAAATAGAACCGTAGCCTAAAGTGACTTATGGCTACGGTTTAATATTAATAACCGTAGCCATAAGTCAATTTAGGCTACGGCTTCTATTAATAACCGTAGCCATAAGTCACTTTAAGCTACGGTTCCTGACCATAGCCATAACTACTTGATCTAAGGCAACGCCCCGATTTACTACGGTCGAGGAACCGTAGCCAAAAGTAGTTTTTAACCGTAGCCAAAAGCTATTTCTGTACTAGCGAAATGTTTGAGGGAAATATTTGGGAAAAATTAGGTTGAAGAGATGAAGTAGGGGGAGTAGCTTATAAGTCATACAAAACCCATAAGAAAAAGAAGAAAAAAAAAACAGTTATAACGCGGGGGTAAAGTCGTCATTTTATAAATTTTTTCGCCTGAAAATGGTGTTGGGTGCAAAATATAACCTAAGCTATTAATTTGGGTGTAATTTTAAAAAAAAAATTGACATGGGAGTAAATGAAAAAAAAATGTATTAAGCGTGGGGGTAATTGATACTTTACTCTATATATTGATTGATTGCCACATGTCACGTTTTAATTGGTTGTGTATGGTAATGTGTATGTGTAGCCTTTTTGGAAATTATTTGACAATGATAAGATTAGCGATTAGCGATTAGCGATTAGCGATTAGCGAGATAATTTGATTTAGGAAAGTCGGTTTTGTATATATATCGATGTATGAGGTATCTTGTGATTTGTGAATCACACAATACAATAAAGACTATTCTGCCATCACTTAGAATTTCATACAAAGCACACCACCAATACACAGCACAAGCAACCATGGCTGCAACAGATTCCTCACAACACGAAGACTCCGCTTCTGCCGCTAAACTCCCTTCACCAGCCATCGCCGACTTGTCCTCCTTTTTCGGCTACAAACCCCCTTGTTCTTTCTCCCCCTTTTCAAAATTATCCGGTGCCGATGAGGATTCCAATAAGGAGTTAGAGAGAATACGGCGTGATCTTGCTGCTAACACCAACCCCGAGTCTATGTCCACAGCTGATGTTGCTAAGTTTGCAAATATTGCGGTTGCTGCTGCTGCTTCTGCTTATGCTTCCAGGCCAAAAGAGCTCAAGCCTGAAACGAAATCCCCGCTAGATAATCCGTACGTATTATTTAATTACTCTTGTTGAGCTTATTTTTTAGGTTAGCTTTTGGGATTCTATGTTGTGTTTAGTCATCTCAGGGTTTTGGATTCTTTGTTTTCAATTATCTGGCCGGTATACTTTTGATTGATACTCCATGCATGATTTAGGGTTAGCGAATGTGGTTTTGTTTACTTCATCTTCTTAATATTGGTGTATATAGTTTAATTTGCTAGTGTTTGCGTTTGAATTGTTTTCCTTATTTTTGTTTTAATCTGCAAGCATTTCATATTTTGCTAACTTAGCTTCTCCTCAACATACAGCCCTCCCGATGTAGCTATCCCTAGAATAAATTATGAAGTTCACTACAAATTATTATCTGAAAAGGCTCGTAAAGCGTTGGAGTATTACAAGGACACTAATAATAAGGTATCTTCCTACTTTCTTTGCGTTACTATTACGTATTACTGCATAATAATATCTCTTTTTTCTATTCTTTAAATTTGGTACATACTTCAACTAATCCTTTGTTATCAATCATAATCTTTGTACTTAGGATGAAGAATTTGAATTAGTTGAGATGGGGGATGAATTTGAAAACTCGTTTCTTTACCCCTACTGGATAACTCACATCACTTTTACGGCTAAGCCCAAAGATATACCTCATACTTGTCCTAAGCTGTTTTTTGCTGAAGTTTATGACAGCTTTGAGCATCTTGGTAAATATCAAGTCAAGATGTGTATGACTATGGATCCCTCCGGCCCAGGTATGATGTCTCATGTCTTGTCTCCTTTTCATTCTGAACTTGATTACGACGTGTGTTTCGTTTTAATGCTTTGTAGTCTACCTCTGCCCAATGATGCTTAATCTTAATATTAATCTTTTCTGGGTATTTTCAGATGTCATGAAGGGTTGCGGCTATGCCGGGCATGATATGCTTCATCCGAAAGGTGTTAAACTTTGGGCCGGTCCTCCTAGTGGTACTCCAGAAAATGGCATTGGATCATCTTCTTCTGATGCACGCTAGATAGGGAGCCTATAATTGAATGGCGTGAGTTGTAGAAACTGTGTTTGTGAACTAAAGTTGTATTAGTTTTGCCCAGTTTCGATAGATGATGTTCACATCTTCACCTAGTTAATTTAATTAGCTTCAATATTTGCTTTGTTTGTTTCTAGTCGTTTGGGTTGATTTGTGTCATTTTCCTTCAACATATCTGCTTGAAATTTAAACTTCTCATCATTTGTACCGACAACTCGACGAGCTGTTGGTTGAGTTGGTAAGGGATTCAACAATTATCTCCTTGTCATTGACATAACTGATTTGTTTTAACTAGTTCTACACTTGACTGTTCTAACCTCTAAACCCATCCGACAATTGGGTTGGGAACTATTAATTTCAGTTGTTACCGGACGAATTTGAACCGTTGAAGGGAAATGGAGAGAATCCAAATACGCAATAACAACTATCTTTGTTAATTAATGTCGTGTAATTTGCCAATACTCCAATATTATACGTAAACAAACTTGGTTTGAGATGCAATGTAAGTAAGTAACATAGTTATCTTCGTTTCAACATAGTTGGCTTAACAATCCCTCGCTCTAAACTAAAAGTTATGATCCATGGTTAACATAGTTTGCTTTTTTAGCAAAAAAGAATGTGATAAACGAGATGAAACTGTATAAATACCATAAAAGTGGGTGCAATATTAACCCGTCAAACATTTTCCTGGATTAATTTGTCTCCCTACACATGAACGTAAGTAAATTAGTCACTAATTACATTGTATATGCCGATTAATATTGATGGATTATTCGCTTAGCGCAGTCTAAGGAGTATCGTAATCCAGTGTTGGGCCAGTTTGCCTTTAACGACTTCTTTGCAGTCTCTTCCAGTAACTCAAACAACTTCTCTGTCGGCTTTCTTTGCCTTTTTGATTGTGTTCTCATCATGAGTCTCGTCAAGGTTGCAGCCGAGTAGTGACCATCATCAGTAGTACCTGTATAAGAAGAGTCTGTCACAGTGAATATCTTGTCGACCAAGGAACACAATCAAGAAAACATATTAATAAAAAAATCTACCTTTTTGTTAATATTTTTAATTAGTAATGGCCTTAGTTAATCTGATATTAAAGAGTTTCACAATTCTTGTAACACCGTAAATTTTCAAGCACACCTATTTTATTTTTATTTAAGAGATTAAATTTAATTTCGTTATTATTTATCGGTTTTGGTTAACTTTCTAATTAATTCCGTCTTAGTCGATCTTTAGTCCGATTTGTTTCTTGGACCGACTTTTATTTTGCCAACTTCTTTTAAAATAAATATCGAAAGTTGACTTTTGCTCCAAATGTTACATTTTGACGTGTGGTATTTCTAAAGTGGTTGTTACACTTTTATTTATTTATTTATTTTGTTCACACCTTTTATCTTACTAGTTGTTGGAACGCGCGTTGCGCGTTCCCCCAATTCCGCCCCTTAATTTAGAGCTACATATCAAGGTAAACACTCAATTTATAGTTATATGTTATATAATTTCTCATAAATTTGTAACTTAATCGTTAGAAAAACAGTAGCATAAATAATTAGAGATGAATACTTCATCTTGTTTTCTACTCCCTTCGTTAGAGTCAATTGTTTACCCAATCTATTTTAGGGTTTCCCAGTCAATTATTTATTTTTCTATTTTAGGTATACCTTTGATGAGTAATTGATTCTCTATATTCATTGGTACACTTGTAATCCAATAATTGGTCTACTTCTCTTTCCTTGACTTGTGTTAGACCATATGGATATATGTTTAAGTTTTGATAATGACAAGTATTGTAACACCCCGATTTATTAAGGAGTCTTTAGCAAGGCTTTCCCTAATAAACCGGGCTGTTACCATCTCGGTTTCCCGAGGTAGTGAATAACAAATCAAACTCCAAGGCAATTTATATAATTTACTTAACTTAATTATTACAAATTTCCTTTACATCAAGCTACAAAAGAACTACAGCGGAAAACATAAATAAAAGTGATGGTCTTCTAATAAATCATCTACTACTAAGTCTTCTGATCCAGCGCCTCACGCCCGTCAAGCTCCCATCCTATCTCATAAACCTATCAAGTCTGCTCACCAATATTTGGATCATCACAGGTGTTCACGAATACACAGGGTCAACCGCGAGGTTGAGTAGGGTAATACAATGCAACAAGAAAATATGATATGCATGCTCCTCCATCATCTCCATCTCCATCTCAATCACATCTCATAACCCGGACAATCCAGCCATACCGATCCCCGGTAGACTATAAATCAGCCGTTGCCGATATATCGACCGTAGTCGATCTGCCCGCTCGCAGCGGAGGACACCAGGGCAAGTCCTGCAGAACCCGCCTGGGCCTTATCACAACACCACATCGTATCACCACACCGTCACCACCACACCATCCTCTAACTCCAATGCATATGAAATGCTCAACAGATATCAATGCAACACAATATATATATCAATGACTGAACAAATATAAAATCCATTGCATAGTCCACAGTCACATGTCAATT
>JAGPOY010001891.1:8475-23138 GCA_018983105.1 Silene uniflora
AATGCCTCCAAAACCTACGCTGCACGCCCCCCATCTGTGAGGAACAACATATATACAAGTAGAGCAGAGCCAAACCCTAATTTGAGTCTATTGGAGAACCCCTCTTAAACCCTTCTCTTGTTACCAAATCCTCAAGTTTGAATTCCTATTAAAATTTAAAAATATGGGTCGTAACAAGAACAAGAACCCAGTTCACCAAATCAATGAAAACCCAGATTCAAACATGAGTGTTGACGATGAAACTCATGGAGATGCTGCAGAAAGCTCTTCAATGGTGGTAGTTGATGATTCTGCCATTGCTAAAGATGATAGGACCAGCGCAGATTATTACTTCGATTCATACTCTCACTTTGGTATATCTAATTATCCATCTACTCATCCTCCTTTTTTTTCTGTTTTATTATACTTGAAATAAGAAGGAATATGGTGAATTGAATTGAATAGGGCCTATAGAGACATTAAAACGAGTCAAATATCATCGCACTTGTGTATATAAGACAAATCTGTTGTTTATCTCTCTGCATTCTGCTTTTGTTTTATTTTTAACTACTTGCTCGTCCTCAGCTTAAAACGGATATACCCGTGTTAAATAAAAACTTGTGAGTAACTTGTGCTTAGTTTGTGTTTCCCATGTGTATTCATAGAATATGAATGTTTTGGCATCTGATGTACTAATCATGTTCTTCTGTTTCTTGTCTGCAGGTATCCATGAAGTACGTTTCAATTTGGCTGTTCGCCTTAATTTTTCACCTTTTTCAAGAATTCCTCTACATATTTTATGAGATACAGTGTTTTGAATTGTTGATACTTATTTGATTGAGATGTTGTTTTGTTTTCTTCCTTCCTCACGCTCCTAAGAGGAGTGCAAATGCGAGGAAGAATTACTTGTGCTTACAGAAAACTTGACCTTCTCTGCTTACAAAAAAAAATGACTTTCTCCATGACACTTTTGAATTACTTATATTTGTTAGATGTTTTGGATTGACTTGTTGAGGTATGGGAGGAAAGAGAGGATTTTAGCATATTGGAAGCGCGGCACATAATGTGCAGTAATTAAACGCCGCCTGTTGTGAAACTTATAGTTTCTTACATGGACTATCAATCAAGTATAATGTAACTGGATACATCTTTTGAGTGGAGGGAAGGGAAGTGATGAAACGAGCGTGGTTCTTTTTTCTCTTCAAGTTTATATGATTGGAGAGAGTTAAAATGGATCCGTCCTCCAACTGCCTATCCGACTATGTGTACAATGTACTACAGACAGTATATGTCGATGGTATAAGGTTGTTATGTTTGTTGAGTTCAGTGAGGAGAGTATATCCTATATAGCCTTACCCTTCATTATGACGAGTTGTATGTGTTGGGATTTGATGGGAAGAATGCAATGATGCATATATCAATAGGAGTCATTCTTGTTTTACTTGCTGTCTTGTATACATTGAAAGCTTAATTGTCGATAAAGTTGAGTATGTGTACACGCATTGCAGGTGTTTCAATGTGTATTATATCTCTTGGTAAAAGTAATCTTATTTAATGTCATGCATTGCAGGAAATGTTAAAAGATAGTGTGCGAACCAAGACGTATCAAAATGTGATATATAAAAATGGCTTTCTCATTAAGGACAAGGTGGTTCTTGATGTAGGTGCTGGGACTGGTATCTTGTCTCTTTTTTGTGCCAAAGCTGGGGCTAAACACGTGTATGCGGTATGTTGGACATCTAAAGCTCCTTCCTTCTTCATGACTGCATACTTTCTTGTTTTGACGACTATGTTTCAGTTATTTAAGCACTTCTAAAAGCGATTTTTGTATAGGTTCTATAGTCTAGACATTAGCGGTATAAGAATTGTTATAGGAGAGTAGTATATTTGATCAGTCATAAACTCGTTATCTACAAATGTTGGTATATCGTTTCGTAACTTGGTTAAATTGTAAAAGTAGGCATCAAATTATCTAGGCTAAGACTTAGATAGAGTTAGGACTAGATTGCTTTCATGGGCAAGTTCATTATCGTCATATGTTGGCGTGGGATAATGTTTAATACTACCTTGATACACAACAAGGTTGCTTGTATCACTTTTACATTTGATAGTCGTTTTATATTAGTCTTCTCATTTGTTTATGTTGGTTATTTACTTGTTTAATTCTTATTACTGTATGGGTTGATTGTTAGTCAGGTGTGGTTTTTGGGTTTCTAATTTCTGTTCTCCTTACTAGGTTGAGTGCTCGGACATGGCTGACATGGCTAAACAGATTGTCGAATTGAATGGATTCGCTAATGGTGATGCCTCTGTTTGCCACACTCAATTTGCTATGTTCATTCTATGGTGTACTCCTTATTTGTGCTAACACATCTTCCTCTCTCAGTGATAACAGTGCTGAAGGGGAAAATCGAGGAGATCGACCTTCCAGTTCCTAAAGTGGATATCATTATTTCAGAGTGGATGGGATACTTTCTTTTGTACGAGAACATGCTGAATACTGTTCTCTATGCTCGTGACAAGTGGCTAGTAAGTGGTTCGACATAATTCAGTATTCATTAGCTTTATTTTAGTAACATCTTTGATTTGATGTAGTTTTCACCTGGTGGTCTGCTCTTTCATCAGCTTAGCGAATAATTTGTTTTCACATGAGAGCTAAAAGAAGTTGTCTGTGAAGCGTCTGCTTGTTTTTGCTTCTATTCTCGGTACTGTAATAGCCAACTGTTCATTGTATGTGTTGTAGGTTGCAGACGGTGTTATATTTCCAGATATAGCATCTCTCTATTTGACAGCCATTGAGGACGCCGATTATAAAGAAGACAAGATTGAGTGTGAGCGTCTACATCCTGCCCCTTTGTTTTAATATCATCTTGTGTTGGATTCATGGGTATTTCTGTCATTGCCAAAGTGTCTTGCGAGTGCCTGCAATACATCTTTAATAAGCACCTGTATTTCTTATCAGTATTATATTTTTTTTCCTTATTTTGTCATTATGCACCATCTACCTATTGGTCTTCGGAAGCAGTCTCTTTCTATATAGTTAAATTAGGACTAAGGCTTTGTTGTTGTATACACCGTCTACCTATAGGTCATAGGATACAGTCTCTTTTGTGTTTTTAGCACAAGGATATGACTTGCTTACATCTGAAGTCTGACCCCTCACCCCACTGTTGGCCTGAGCCTTCAAGGTGCATTGTTGCTGTTGTTGCTCTTTTACGCCTCATAACTTATAAAAATCATGGCCTTGTTAGATTGGAACAATGTGTACGGCTTCAACATGAGCTGTATTAGAAAACAAGCCATATTAGAGCCACTTGTTGATACGGTGGACCAAAATCAGATCGTCACAAATTGCCATTTACTGAAGGTTAGTCCTTCTCCCTTCTCTTCTTCGTTTATCCCATGGTTCTGTTCGGATTTAATTTGTCCCAATTCAATGAGGTTGATTTCTTTTTATTGTCCAAATGTTCTTGGTTGTTTTTTGTTCTTTGATCTTTCCTAAACCCTAGGACCGAACACTTAATTTTTCTCACTTTGCCTTCTTTCCTTGTTCGTTTATCTCACAGGTTTTATTTGGATTTCACTTTTCAAATTGAATGAGATTAATCTTTTTCTTGTTGTCTTTCCAAATGTTCTTGTTTTTTTTTTTTTGTTGCTGTATCTTTCCTGAACACTTATTTTTCTCACTCAACCCTCCTTGTAACTCTCATTAAAGAAGTTCTCCTCGTAATTTTTTTGTATGCTTTGTTTTACACTTTTACTATTTTCTTCTCCCTTCTTTCTGGCTGTTTCTTTTGTTACCTCACACACTATTTCATAAAGTGATTTGTATTAGTTGATCTCAGTTTATTACAAGACTTTAGCCTTTGTTGTGATTAATTATTTGCAATAATTTATTCCATTATCAGACGATGGACATATCAAAGATGTCTCCTGGAGATGCTTCCTTCACCGCCCCCTTCAAGCTTGTAGCAGAACGCACGGACTACATTCACGCTCTAGTAGCATATTTTGATGTATCATTCACCAAGTGCCATAAACCATTGGGCTTTTCAACGGGTGTGTTTTATAGTTACCTACATGCCCTCCTATCTCTTCTCCCTCTTCTGTAAATATAAACCCGTGATATAAAATGTCGACATGTTTTCAGGGCCGAGATCACGAGCCACCCACTGGAAGCAAACGGTGTTGTACCTTGAGGATGTAATATCAATATGTGAAGGGGAGGCTATTGCCGGAACATTGACAGTCGCACAGAACAAGAAGAACCCCCGGGATGTTGATGTGATGCTCCAATACTCGTTCAATGGCCAACATGGAAGAGTTTCGAAGACCCAGAGCTATAAGATGAGATGATAATCTTGCTCTGTGGTGCAAGTTATTTCTGGAACTCTTCCATGCCTTTTTTCCCCCTTCCTCCGTCAAACTCTTATTTAAAAATTAGAAATAGTTTCCCTATTGAGGGAGCTATTGTGCCATTTTCATGCTTTTCCCATTGAACTGTTCTAGAATAGGAACTGGTCTTGTGCCACCATTTAAATTAATTTCATTTCCCTTTTATTTTTCGAGCTACTCTGTAATTTTGCACTTCAAATCAATTAAATTTTTTGGTACGGTGTGATTATATCCTTGAATGTAATATTAGGCCTTGGAAAATTTAGTTTAAATGATGGTGGCTTTTATTACGGTGCATTTGGTATGAATTCATGATGCAAATGCGGATATGGATAGATCACACCACTTAGTGAGGTCATATTTTGGGTGTTCGTTATTAGCTGAGTGGCTGAAGACTGACTTGATCTGTTACAAATGGTTTTGATAGACGAATTTGAGAAGTAATTACCAATGACCATGTTTGCTCTTAGTAACTCTGTATTTTTGCGACAAAGGCATTCAAACTGATGCAACAGATACTACACGTGATAGAATATAATGCAGCAGTGAAAAACAAAGTAATCCATTACATATGAATATGATTTAAATCTACATAATCAACTCTTCGGGAAATTAGCTCGGCAAGGATGTGCATGTATCACACTCCTTCAGACGTAATCTCCACGTTCTAAAAAAGCCTCTTGAACACAAAAAGAACAATTTCACTCTATCAGTGAATCTATTCACTAGCAATCTCCTATAGTTCTGCCTTTTTAGTTGTCGATTTCTTCTTCGAACCAACATTTCTTTTTGATCGCCACCATTTTTGCAGATGACGCTTTACTTTATGTGCTTTGTGCTTTATCTTATGTGCTTGAGTCTTTATCGCCTTCTCGGCGCCTTTTATGTGTTCTTTTACCTTTTCCTTCCAATCAACTTCCTTATTCGCCTTCTCCCTCATCGCCTTTGCCTGAGTTCAGCAAAAGTCAATGTATCAGAAGAAGATAAATATTGTCCAAATGCTTTGAAGGCCCCCTTCCTTATCCGATGTTTCTTGCTTATATGTTAGAAGCACAAAGTGGTTTAAAAATGACCCATCCATACCAAAAACAAGGTTGAGATTAGCATTGACTGTGTTAATCCACTATATAAGACAAACAGAAAGTTATTTTACGTCGTTCTATCCCATTTCCAACTACGAAAATAGTGATTTTTTAACTAAAAATGAAAATAGAATAGCAATTCAACAAAACATTATCAGTAAACCAAATACATACCACATTGGATCTGAATTTCACATCCTCATCGTCATCCTCATCTTCGTCATCTTCATCAGGTTGCTTGCCGTCCATGTTTTGCATGTCCATTAGTTCGTCCCTTGAGTACATTTTCATCCCAGGTGCTCCTGGAAGACCCTGAAATGGGCGAATTGTGTTGCTCAACAACAGAAATGATGTATTCTTCATGAATAATTCTACAACGTGAAGGATAAGTTACCTCCATGGATCGCATTATTTTTTCCATTTCAGCTTCTTTTGCTGCTTTTGGCTCAAATGGTTCTCCTGGAATCCTATCCTGTGTCGAAGTAAACATAACTTCGAAATTAGAGAGGATAAAAAAAGAGTATCATGATTCACAGTCTATAGTCAAAGCCATATACATAGAGACGTCGGTTTTCTCACAACAAAAGTTCAGTTTATCAACATACTCGACTAAAGAGCACATGTAAGTTAGCTGGTAAAATCCAGAGGGGGTAGTACTTATGACTTGGGTTCGAATTTTGTAAGCACCAAAACTGCCATTCAGACGTCGTTGATCCCTTTAGACCAGAAATTGTACGGTGTAGTAACATAGATAAGATTATAAGCTCACTACACCAGTGGTGACGAATCTACTTTAATTACGCATTTACACCTATGTATAAGAGGTAGTAAATTACTGAGATTGGTAATGAATAACGCATTTGATATTACTAGATTCTACCAATGTTAATGAAGTAACCATTCACATAATCACATTTGGGACTAGAAACACATGCTCTTATTTAACACGACTAAATGCAAATGTTCTACCTTCGGGACAGGAGGCGGCTTCTTAGTGCATGCTTTAGAGAGGTCATTGCAAAGATAATTCACTAAAGAATCAAGCTGAGGTCTTCGAGAATATACATATTCCGCAACATCAGTGTCCGAATATCCCAAAACCTGCGTAGGAGAGTATATAAATGTAAACTTATAAAAATAGTGCCAACAGGTAAGGTAGGTTCAATTGTACGCAGACTTACCCTAGGGAAAAATATATAGAGGTTTTTTTATAAATTAATAATGCATTGATCCACTTCTAATACATAAATACAAGTATATACAATTTAATGTAATATTTTGTTTCATAACATCATATCCCAAAGGCAATGAATTTTGAGGCACTGGCTCCACGTCCATTGATGTAACATGCTTACGCTGTACGAAAGCTGTAGAAGATATAACCATGCAAGCTAGATTTAAGCAGAAACTAACCTCTTGACATGCTCGCTCTATAGTCTTACATTCTGAGTTGCATTGCCCTTCAACATCTTGATCAACCAACTGAAAGCAAAGAATCCCATATTGTAGAACAATCAAATTTTTATAGAGATAATACAGGAAGCGTATTTTAAAATTAAAAATACTGTAATAGCATAAAATATAAAGAAATAGGCATTTCTATTCAGCAGAGGGAAACCAAAGCCCCAGATGAATGTAGAGATGGATGCATCCATGAGCACATAATCTATTCTTCTTTTTCACAGCCAAATGTTCAAAGGGGAACATGAAATTGATCATGATATTGAAAAAGAGAATAGGGCATGGTGATGCGGCTGAAATATGATGCCCACTTAGTCAGCAGAACCTGGGTTAGTAATGACAATACTATAACATTACCATAGTACCTAAAGGGCTCCCACAAATGGCAAGGTAAGAGGAGTCGGATGTACTCAACCTTACCTCGGTGCGCTATGTCGAGAATTGCGTCAAATGACTACTCTTTCACAATAAAATAAGAGAAGATTCATAACTCCCTCCCACCTTTTCTATTCTATTTTTTTCAAAACTCCCATCTTTTTTGTACATTTCGTCTAAAACTCACACCAAAAGCCCATTTTCACAAGAAGCATCGTTTTTTTTTAGCGAATATCAATCATGTATCTTTATTATTGTCCAAAGGTAACTCTTAATGGAAGGCAAAGAGCATTCATCGGAAATGGAATTTGGTTAGTGAAAATTCTTAGTAGATCCCTAATGTAGGCACGACCACAAACAGACTATGAAATTTCTCAATGCTTGCAGGTCTAAAGACACAATACACAGCATTTTAAACTTGAAGTGGATATCTTCTATTCAGACTTTTCACCGTAAAAATATTTTAGACTATAGCTTCCAGTGTTTTTACTAAAAAAAATATTTGCAAGGAAAATGATGTGGATGTTTGCAGGTCTAAAAACACAAAACATTCCACAGAAAAATGTATCTTCTGAGACTAGATCCTACAAGGAGAATTAAACTTGAAGTGATGAGGATATTAATTAGGAGGGTGAATTTACTTGGTATTCCTTAGTCTACCATTTTTTTTTTGTGAATAGGAAACAAAGCATTAAACTTGTATTACCGAAGTCACTCGAACCCCAACTAATCACGAGTTCGTTCGAGGTATTCTATCATGGCGCTTTTTTAAAATCTATGCAACATGAACTTTCTCCCTTCAAATCCACACCCCATAAATTCAAAATCCCTCTCACAAAAAGGTGGGACCGGGGTGTTTGGATTTGAAGAAAGGGAGTACTCTATAGGAGCGTAGGTCACATATCAGATATTGAGGATTCAAAATGAATTAGGCAACCTTGCATGAAACACACAACTAAATAAGAGGTTATCGATGTGAGGACTGGCGGGTAATATTGAAGTTTGCTTATCTAGCTTGACTTCTCTTATTAAGGGGTTCGCTAAATTGCTTTGTCAACTGGTTCAAAAACTATATTTACCTTCAGTAGCTTATGTTTCCTTAGAAGGCTAATAATATTTTTTTCCCACAAAACAGGCACTCATATTGTTCTTATAGTTTCATCACAAGTTTGCTTTGCTTGGGTACGGATATTAAACATCAGAGTGGGCATTGATTCCGGTGTCTTGTTTTCTTCACTTTGTTACTCTACTAGTCTAAGAATTACTCAAGCTGTCGGCTTTCAGAATGCTAAGCTTGTTCTTGCTTAGTTTTCACATTTATCAGTTTCTACTAAAATGAATAGATCATTATTCCCTGTTTGTGTGGCACGTTTCTCCCCTTGCTGAATTCCATGCCTTATTGCTGATCATCTGTTAATATTCCTACTACTGTTGAAAGCATTCTTAATAGATCATTGACCTTGCTTACTTGTGTCTTATTCAAACCAGAAGTTTCTAAAACAACTTAAACTTTATTCTTTGCTTAAGAAATTATGTCCACAGAAGCTATGATGAACCAAACAGCTAAACGGGCAGAAACACCGATCAGTAACAACTGCAAGCAAACCATTAGGCGCCTAGCCCCTAGGATGTTGAACCTTACAATAAGCTCATATCAGGAAGTGAGGCACTGTTGTCAACTAATGTTTCATCCTAAAAGCAATTGATGGTAGGAGGCGTATCCAACTAGTAGAATAGTCTATCACTGCTAGATGTGGGACTGTGTGTTTCAGACATTTTAGAAATCCTCAACACTCTCACCCTTTCACCGATCGGTGCTCCTCGTCGACAGATGGTTGCTGCACTGTATCTGGTTAACCCAAGAGACCTCAACCAACACATCACCGGATCCCACCATTGAAGTCAAAGCCGAACCATCAGAGGAGAGCTCGGTAACCACATTGCATCATTTGTCGACCAATTGATTCTCATATCACTTGTTGCATTCCCACAGACCCGCAGTAGGTCCATAGAAGTAAGTGCGGTAGACCATCCACAATTCAAGTGAGGTGCCATTCTATAATCCCCAATTGGTGATAGCAAAAATTAACGCACTTATTTATAAACTAGTCTCTTTACCAAATTATACTGATGTGAGACAATACTTATTAGAACGCCCTTGGGTAATGCTCAACACTGGATGAATCTAACTACTCTCAACGGAAAAGATCTTGTGAAATATCCAACAGAGCTAAGAACAAATTGTCATTGTTAATGGAATCCGGTGTCTTGAAACATAGACACCGATATTGATTGTCATTTGATAAGGGTTACAATCATGAGATATCTCTTTCAACTCACTTATTTTCCTCCAAATCTCAACTCGCTCGTTTCCTCCCAACTCTCAACGCGCTCATTTCCTACAAAATCCCAGCTCGCAGAGACATTCCTGAAATCCAACTCTCTTCTCCGTCTAGAGAATTTATTAGGCAAGCAGCGAAGGCTTGAGGAAGTCAATACATTCCCACTTGGAGAGGAGAAACAATTAGTGACCCATGATTTAGTTGGACACGTTACCATCCGCAGCCCCCTTTATCAAGGCTTACATTCCTTTGTGAGCAATATAACCTTCCTAACAGCTAGAGTTTTATTTTTATTCTCAAGCTATACGCCTATACCATACACTTCTATGTAAAAAAGACAAGTAGGGTTGTTGGCATTTCAATTTCAATGTACTAATTACAAACACAGAAAATTAACTAAATTCATGGGGAATCTCATTGTTTTAACGGTTTCATTACGAGTTTACTTTGTTCAGCTGCGAAAATTAATAAAACATGGGTAAGAACATAGTTATGTATAGAATTAACCTACTAATAATGCACCCTTGAACGAATTAGCCATTGAGCTTGTTATTAGCAACAAACTTAAGTGCACGAAGTAAATTACAATTATTGAATGACAAGTGGAGCAAATTGAGTGCGTAGGATCAAGTTACCAAACAAAGATAGAAAGGTAAACCGTTGGGACACCGAAGATGAAATAGCTAAACAAATGACCGGGACGGAGTGATTGATCAAATCTATAATTAAGTTAATGCAATTGAAAAAACCTGTCATCATAAGATTCCATATTACCTGCAACTTATCACCATTCTCAACAATGTCGATTTTCAAAATCCAATCAGCTTCTTCCTTCTTCAAATTACAAACATTCTCAACAATCTCAATAATCTGATACTCTGAGATCTGCCCATCAAATAAAACAATAAAATAACCAAAAAATAAAGAATACCCAGTAAATATATCACAAATTAATGAATACCCAGATCGAAAGAATCATACTTTCTTAGGAGAAATTTGAGATTCTTTGTTTTGCACCAGAGAATAAACTTGTGAAGCTAGTTTCTGACAAACTTGACATTTAATAAATGGTAAGTCTTCTTTTCTAGCTACACCAACTTGTTTTTTTAAGCATTCAGAGATTGGTATACATGAAATTACGCATATAATTGCTGCTAAATTTATTAATGTAATCCATGATTTTTGGTTGTTAGACATTGCACAAGGTTTACTTGTGTTGAGGGAATTTGAGTGAGTGACTGAGTTATGGAGTTTTTTTGGGGTTTGAATGTTTGATGCACAAGATTTTGGTCGAGTTTTTAAATTACGTGTTTATGAGCATTTGATTGGTTGATAGATGCCACATAAGTTGAGTCTAAATCATTCCTTCCACCTTCTCAGTGAACGAGGTTAGTTTTTACGCGATGCTTATAGACTTACGGTGGCGGTTTTAGGATGGATGGTGCATTGGTGCTCATTCATGTATGAGTTTTACGTTTTCATGGACGAAAATGACCATTTTACCCCTTTTACTTCAACTCCTCGATTTTCAATTTTCTCTCTCTATTCAACTCGCATCTAACCCAATCACCCCCGCCCGTCAGTCACCATCCACCACCGCTGCCACCACATCGAGACAGACACATTTTCGACAATTTTGCCTAGAATTTTTTTTTTTATCCTAGTCTAAAAACTTTGAGAGATGATTGAGAAATAAAAATTTCGTAAAAATGGCTTAAATTGCTATTGTAATTTGTAAGCTCCATTTTTGTCTTGTTGGAGTTGCTGCTATACGCGTATGTTCAAGACCATCTTCATCTTTCAACTTTCTATCGTACATTACAAATTTAGAATTCAAGTGAGATAAGTTACCTACAATCATCCACAAAAGAATCATATGAGACGGTTGTATACATCTCAAAGCCGACAACGGTTTAAACAAACCCTAATTTAATTAGTGTAAATAATTCCTGAATTTGATAAAGTATAATTAATAAAATTAAGAATTAGAATTATTATTGATCGATACGAGAATTAACATCCATAATTGTGTAATTTGAGGGATTTGATTAATTTTGTCAATTTGATTGATTTTGTGTGGGAGAGAATAGAGCGACTTAGAGAGAATTAGGCAAAGGACATACAATGAGAAAATAATGAAAAAAAGTTCATGAAAGAGTAAAACTCGTACATGAATCAGCAACTACGTTTAGGATTCTCGTAATATATTTTTTTTAAGGTAAGAAAATTATGTTGATCTAGGAAATCATCTATCTATTTAAAACTATAAAAGAATAACCACTACACATCAAACTTGACACGTGTCGTCTTCACATTAAAAAGTTTCCCGCTCAAAGCTTAAACCCTGTAATTATATTTGTTTAATATATTATCAAAAGATTTCTTTCCATGACGAAATTATCAATGAAATATTTCATCTCTATGCATCCAATTATTTTACCATTTATAAAAATCTAATATCATTCTCTCTTTTACTCTAATTTGCCATAATTTGAGTACTTACCTTCCTAATTTGTTTATTTATGGTTTTTTACATGATTGACTATTATAGCCATCATCTGAATTTCGCATTTAGTTTTCCGTTTTTCATATCCATGATAAAAGCTTAATTTAAAACTACAAATTGATTAAACTGATGAAGTTTGCCTTCTATTTTTGACATTTTACTACTTGATTCAAATGTACAAGGAAGTTTGAATTTACTTTCTCCAAAAAATTTCTTTAATGAGTTTTTATGTTTTATTAGACTGAGTTTTAAATTTAATCCTGAAATTTTCCATATATTGATAACCTTATCTCACTAAAACTACCCCGAATAATGATTCTCCAGCTCAATATGCATATAACGCGCCGAAAAATTCTGACTAAACGACTCGATCTCATGGGGATGCTCCTCTTATATCTGAAAAACTTGGGTACGCAATTCATTTAATTGATTTCTATTTGCTCTTCTTTTTAATTGATCTGTCCCATTTTTCATTCATATTTATATGTACTCAACTAGAGATGTTCCTTTTCTTTATTCCGGTTTTATATTATGAGTTCGTGAGTTTCGAGCCATAACACTTGATTGTTCAATGTATTATCTATGAGAATTACATAAATAACTTTCCTAACTGAGAGCGTGTAAATTTTTTTCTTATCAATCCACTGATAATGTTTTCTGCAAAAGCCCTTATGTTCTAACTTCTAACAACTACCCATATGCAGCCTTTATCGAATCTTTTCTTTATTTCCGTGCTATCTTTGTTCGTGGATTTATTTCAATGGAATTTAATTTAGGACTCAGTTTTATATATACATATCTTGCACTATGTACTTGCAGAGGCGTTAGAGTCCTTTGAAATGTCTGGAAGATCTAACTATGCATAAAATAGAGCGTATGTTGGTTTCATTAGGGTTCTATGGTGATTTTTAGTTTCCCACAAGTTACTTATGTAATATTCGTAACTTAAATGTTGTACATGACTCTTCTTTTAATATTACTAAATACTAAATAGCCATGATTTTATATATTTTTCAGTATAAGTTGTCCTAATTATTACACGAGACCATTATATTAATCCTTTGGCGAATTCTACTTATTTTTACCCCATTTTCCATACTTTTATTCTTCTGAATTACAACTCAACGGGTGCATTCTCATTTTTTTAATCATCAACATTATATGAGATATGAAGATCGACTGCATTGATTTGCTTAAATGTCATATGAGACATGGGTATAAGCAAGTCATTACGAGTAAGGGTGTTATGTGATGACTTTATTATAAGATATAAAGTTATTTAGCGTAATCATTCAAATGTACAAGGAAGTTTGAATTTACTTTCTCCAAAAAATTTCTTTAATGAGTTTTTATGTTTTATTAGACTGAGTTTTAAATTTAATCCTGAAATTTCCCATATATTGATAACCTTATCTCACTAAAACTACCCTGAATAATGATTCTCCAGCTCAATATGCATATAACACGCCGACAAATTCTGACTAAACGACTCGATCTCATGGGGATGCTCCTCATATATCTGAAAAACTTGGGTACGCAATTCGTTTAATTTATTTCTATTTGCTCTTCTTTTTAATTGACCTGTCCCATTTTTCATTCATATTTATATGTACCCAACTAGAGATGTTCTTTTTCTTTATTCTGGTTTTATATTATGAGTTCGTGAGTTTCGAGCCATAACACTTGATTGTTCAATGTATTATCTATGAGACTTACATAAATAACTTTTCTAACTGAGAGCGTGTAAATTTTTTTCTTATCAATCCACTGATAATGTTTTCTGCAAAAGCCCTTATGTTCTAACTTCTAACAACTACCCATATGCAGCCGTTATCGAATCTTTTCTTTATTTCTGTGCTATCTTTGTTCGTGGATTTATGTCAATGGAATTTAATTTAGGACTCAGTTTTATATATACATATATTGCACTATGTACTTGCAGAGGCGTTAGAGTCCTTTGAAATGACTGGAAGATCTAACTATGCATAAAATAGAGCGTATGTTGGTTTTATTAGAGTTCTATGGTTATTTTTAGTTTCCCACAAGTTACGTATGTAATATTCGTAACTTAAATGTTGTACATGACTCTTCTTTTAATATTACTAAATACTAAATAGCCATGATTTTATATATTTTTCAGTATAAGTTGTCCTAATTATTACACGAGGCCATTATATTAGTCCTTTGGCGAATTCCTACTTATTTTTACCCCATTTTCCATACTTTTATTCTTCTGAATAACAACTCAACGGTTGCATTCTCATTTTTTTAATCATCAACATTATATGAGATATGAAGATCGACAGCATGATGATTTGCGTAAATGTAATATGAGACATGGGTATAAGCAAGTCATTACGAGTAAGAGTGTTATGTGATGACTTTATTAAAAGATATAAAGTTATTTAGCGTAATCATTCAAATATCTATTATTATACCCGTTGCAAGATGATTAATGTTATGGCAATATCGCAAACATTTTTTTTGGCATTTATCCATTGTAATTGTTGTCTTGAGTTTAGA
>JAGPOY010001892.1:0-15988 GCA_018983105.1 Silene uniflora
TAAAAATTAAAGAAGTGAAGAATACATACCTTGTTGAATGTTTGGATTTGATGACGGAATGAAGACGGGTTTTTCGTTCTTTGTTGAGACGGATTTTTTAAATTTTTAGTGTGTGTAAATTGTAATTCCTTGGTTAGTTTGTGAATATAAGGGGGGTGAAAGGGAGGGGTAGTTTAGGAAGTTCATATAAATTGTCGACGATTTTTAGTAATGTGTCGACGATGTTTAGTAGGTTGGATTTTAAGAGGCGCATATCGTCAAATAACAAGTATTAATCCATTTCTGAATATTATCCATGTTTCGGCCAAGACTGGTTTATCGCATATCGTCACCCTCAAATAATCACTGTTGATCCTGAAAATTAGAGTGGTCTCTTTATCTTGATGTGAGGAACCCATCGTTCGATCACCGGACATTTTTGTATCGGGAACCTGGAATCACCGAAAATGGTGTATTATACACTTCAATTTGAACCGTTTGGGAGATCGTTCCGGTTATTCTATCAATTGTCCGAAATCGGTTCAAGAGTTACCTAATTTGATTTTAGCTCCAAATAACAAGTATTAATACATTTTTGAGTACACCGGAATTTGTAATTCATGCTCTTATCTATGAATTGAGGCAAAATAAAAAGGTTTACTCAAATCAGAAATGATGTGGTTGACAAACAACGTACTAGTGAGCTTGATCCTGACAGCCGTAGCAGTGATCGTATGGAAAGCAGTCAAGTTGCTGTGGCTAAGGCCAAAGTGGATTGAAAAGTGCCTTAGACAACAAGGTGTTAAGGGCAATCCTTACAAGCCTTTCCTCGGAGATGTAAGGGAGCTCATCGCTCTTACCAAGTCGTTACTGCTTACACCAATCAACTTCTCTGATGATCCTTTGCCACGGGTCGCTCCGTATATCTATCATATGATCCAAAAATATGGTAACATATCATTAATCTTTCTACTTGATGTTTTGTGAGGACGAGTTTGATGCACACGAATTTCAAACCATGTAGTTAGTACTTAGTCGTTGCTAGTTATTAATGAATGGTTGGTATGCAAGTGCAGGTACAAGTTGTTTTGTATGGATAGGTCCGATACCGTGGTTGATAACTACAGAGCCGGAAAAGATTAAGGAAGTATTGACTAGATATCAAGACTTTCACAAGCCGGATCATCCAATCACCCAGATTCTCATGGTCGGTCTATATGGCCATGAAGGTGATATTTGGGCTAAACATCGAAAAATCATCAATCCTGCTTTTCATCTTGACAAGTTGAAGGTAATAGTTTCACTCAACTCAATTACGGACTACTTTGATTCTCTTAACTTGTAAAATAATTCTAAAATGGAACGTATGTAGAAAATGGTGGACACAATGTATGAGAGTTGTAGCATAATGACAAGTTGGTGGGATAAAATAATAGTAGCACAAGGAGGACCAAGTGAGGTAGACGTATGGCCTTTCCTTGAGACCTTAGCCGGTGATATTATTTCTCGAGCCGCTTTTGGGAGTAGTTATGGAGACGGCAAAATTATCTTTGATTTGCAAACCGAATATGTCAACTTAATTATGAACAACCCTCAACCTTCCAATTACATCCCTGGATGGAGGTATGTATCCTTCTTTTTAAACTCATATCTATATGCATGTGCAACGTCAAAATTGGCATTCTATGTGTTAACATTTGTGAAATAATAAAGGTTTTTGCCAACCAAGAAAAACAGGAGAACTAGAGAAATAAGTAGACAAGTTGAAGGAGTATTGACGAGAATGATTGATTCTCGGAAAATGGAAATGGAAGCAGGGGAAACCACAAAAGATGATTTATTAGGCTTACTATTGGAATCCAATAAAGATCACCGAATTGAAAAGGGAACAAGTTTAACAACCAAAGAGGTGGTTGAAGAGTGTAAGCTCTTTTACTTGGCTGGCTCCGAGACTACCTTAGCCTTGTTTGCTTGGACATTGGTTATGTTAAGCAAACATCAACTTTGGCAAGACCGTGCTAGAACAGAGGTTTTCCATGTATTTGGAAAACACGGAACACCTAATTTTGATGGATTGGCTCGTCTTAAAACTGTGAGTATATTTCTAGTCCAATCTAGCGCGCTGAATTCACCATAATTTAATAACTAGGGATCGGATGGCATTAATGCAGCGTATATATTCAAACATGTCGTGTTTTCCACAGATAACAATGATTCTACACGAGGTGTTGAGACTTCATTCCCCCGCTTATATGCTCATGAGAAAAGTTCACAAGGATACGAGGCTGGGAGAACTATTGATCCCGGCAGGAACAGAAGTACTTATGCCACTATGCATAACCCATCAAGATCCCAGTCTTTGGGGTGAAGACGCTAAAGAGTTCAATCCTGAGAGATTTGCGGAAGGTGTTTCTAAAGCAACCAAAGGTCAAGCTATATATTTCCCATTCAGCACGGGTCCTCGAGTCTGCGTTGGCCAAAACTTCTCGTTACTTGAGGCCAAACTCGTCTTAGCCACCATTTTACAACGCTTCTCTTTTAAACTTGCTTCCACTTATGTTCACGCACCTTGGGCTATGTTAACCATGAAGCCTCAACACGGCGTTAACTTACTACTGCGCAAACTTCCTTGTTGAAGCTCTTTGCTAGTTACTCTAAATATTTGGATTATTTGTTTTGTTTTGTTTTGTTTTGTCAGTCCGTTTGTGTATATTATTGTACATATGTTGGATTTGCAGTATCATTTGGTGGTGCAATTCTCAATTAGTCATTATATATATCTACAAGAAATATGGAGTACACGCGGAATAAATTGCCAAGTTAGATGATAATGAAAAGATATTTGACAATCTTAATTAATACGATCGAGTAATATCTTATGCTGAGGGTTAATGGTGAAGCAGACCAATTCAAGACCACTCATCACCAAGATAGTCGTCACTAATTGTTTAGATAGTTTTACGGCGGCAGCCATAGATGATCTGAGTTGATAATGTGATCCACTAGTTATGATTTATGAGTTGGACTGGTCAAGTATTAAACGCAGAGTGAAAAGGCCAGTTTGCAACCAACAAATTTGGTCGCTAATAAGTGGAAATTAGTCGCTAAATAGGTTTTGCAACCAATTAAAGTTGGACGCAAAAGGCCCTGTCGCTAATTCAGTTGGTAGCTAAATTAGTTGCTAATTAGAAACTAATTTTAGCGACTAATTTGATAATTAGTTACTGATTTTAGCGACTAATTGATAATTAGTTGCTAGTTTGCGTCTAACACATTTTTGGTCGCTAATTAGCAACCATTTTATTGTTAGTCGCACATGTCGTTGCTAACTGGCAGTTTTCTTGTACTGAAAATGCCAATATTACATGCATTATACAACGAAAGTGTCAACCTTCTTATTATTATTATTATTATTATTCATTAGACAGAAACAAACAAAGTGATTAACTTCAATCCTCTTCCACAAGTTATCGTATAACTTAAAAGACTGTCTGCATGCATGATGCATGATAATATGATCACAAAATCTCTTTGAAGACACACCATATCCGTCATAAATGAAAACGGATACTATTTCCTCTCACAAAATACCCATCAAGGGTGAGTGGGGAAGCACATGGGGGTGCCCACCTTGTCCCCTCTACCAATTTCCTCTCACAAATTACCCGTTGCAAGATCCGACCCGTGTTCAGCACGACTTTTTGTAATATGATATGGGCTCCAACTCTATAAATTTAGACACTATATATGAATATCTACTTGCATTTCAACTACTCTACTGCACCATTTATTTATTTTATAATAATAACAACACTACAAATAATACGTCCTCATCTTCAACTTAATAATTCCTTGCTAATAATTTATTATCCATATATAGGCGGCCATTCTTGTCTTCTTCTATTCCAATTTCAACCAACCTAGTAAGTAGTATTCTCATTCATCCACATCCAAAGAGTAGCAGTTTAATCCCAATTAATTTCTCATAATATTAAATACTCCCTACTCTTTTACCAAGTCAATATAATAATCCTTTCAATTGCACTAAATACTACTTCGTACTTCGTAATAACAATGTATACGTATACGGTATACCCCTTTATTTACTAGGACTCGATCCCTCTAGTTATTATTCTATATATAAAGCCCTGTCTCCACACAGCATAATAATAATAATAAACAATAAACATAAGGCAAGTCAAAAATCTTGTAGAATGACAGAAATAGCAGCTACCCAACAGATAGGATTACCAAAGTTAGTTCAACAGATTGCTAAAAAAGGAGTTGATGTTCCTGATGAATTTTTGTATAAGAATGGTTTCCCTGACGCCATTGATGACCCTCAATTGTGGAATGACACCCTTCTCATTGATTTCTCTCGTCTTTCTTCATCTGATGTTGAACTTGCTAAATTTTACTCCCTTCTAACCACTTGGGGCTGCTTCCAGGTATGTACATATATATATTCAAATAAGATAGTTAGTCAGTTGTGATGGGGATCGGATAGATAATTAATTCATGTTTTGGTTAATTATATTATTATTAGGTTAAAAATCATGGGATGGAGAAAAGTCTGTTAGAGGAAGTGATTAAAGTTACAAAGGAATTCTATGAACAACCCTTGGAAGAAAAGATGAAAAGCAGTTCAAGTAGCTACGGAGAATTGCAAGGCTACAGCACCGATGCTATTTGCAAAATGAATCAGCCTACCAATTGGAATGATCGTCTCTTTCTCGTCCTCCATCCTAAGGACACTGGCAACCCCCATTTCTGGCCTCTAAACCCTAACAAATTCAGGCAAGTTGTTGACGAGTATACCATCAAATTAATGAAAATGACACAGGGTATATACAAGGCAATGGCAAGGAGCCTTGACTTAGATGATGAGGAGGCCTTCATTAAACCCACCAAGGACGGTATGACACTCGGGAGGTTCACGGTTTACCCTCCCTGCCCTTACCCGGACCGTGTTCTTGGCTCCGCCCCACATCTCGATGGAACAACCATGACAGTCATCTTGACTAATGTGGAAGGTCTCCAGGTTCAGAAAGATGCTCACTGGTACAAAGTTCCTGTCATTCCTGGAGCTCTCTTTGTCAATGTCGGAGATTACATTGAGGTAATTCATTCAAAATAATTAATAACCATCTCTCATCAGCACACATACAATTTACAAACAACTAGTCTATATATGGAATAACCCCGAAAATTTAATTTGCAGGTAATGACAAACGGAAAATTCAAGAGTGTGATGCACAGGGTAGTCACGAATTCGACAGAGGAAAGAACATCCATCGGAGCATTTTGTGGTCCAGAGCGCAACTGGGAAATCGAACCACTGACAGAGTTGGTAAGCCAAGAGGAACCTGCAAGATACAAGAAGTTCAAAGCTTCCGAGTACTTGAACATATTCTACGAGACATTCCCAAATGGCCGCAATGCCATTGATGCACTTAAACTCTAGTTTCTTTAATTTGTTTGTTTGTTTTTAATCAGTGTCGTCACAAATAAAAGTCTTGTAATCTTGCTCTTTTTATTTCACTTTGGAACATACATAGTCAAAGTATGTACTATATAATATGATGTGTATGGTTTGAGAAAATAATGTAGAAATTAACTGGGTTGTAAAAAAACATTTCAAAAGGACGGACGTCCGGCCTCGATATCCTCATTCTCATAAGTCATAATTCAACTAAAACTTAATTTAATTTGCTCCGTCCATTATAATACTCAGGAGACTACATACACATACACTACAATCAAGCGTTGGACTTTTAACTTAGCTGGTGTCATAGTTTATATACTCCGTATTAACTCCGTCTAGCTAGCCAAGTTCCAATTAATCAAGATCGATCTAAGTGTCTTTCAAAGGAATCAATATATTATTTTCGATCACAATTATTTGTTAAGGAAATAATAAGATTAGTATTAATGATATTTAGAGGATAATATTATATCATTGCTGTAAGACCGGCCAAAACATTGTATTCATTTTCCGTATAAATGAAATTCAAACCTATTGTTAATTTTAACATCAATATATCATTAAATCATTTTATACTCATTGTACATTAAATAATTTTTAATATTTTAAAAGTATTTAAATAATTTATTAATTAATATAGTTTTTATATATAGAATATTTTAAATATTTTCACTAATTTTAATATAATTGATATACACATGAAATTACTTTACAAATTCTAAATTTTATGTAATTCATTCAAATATTATTTTTTTTTCATAAAGTGTAATAAATTTCGTACAATTTATAAATGTATAACAACATTGATTGTATTGATAAATTGTACTATAAATGAAAGAAATTGATTTTTTGGGTGCAATTTTGGTTGGAAATCGAAAAATTGGATTCAATTTCACTTTAACTTAAAGGGGCCTAACCACTATATTTGAAAGTTATAAAGCTTAATCTCACAATTGCTCAAATTATGGGGTGTAATAGACACTTTCGCGGATGTTAAAATATATTCAAATATAGGATCAGAATTGAGAGGCACAAACAGTTATCCATAATCCATCTCCCCAGGCCGGCCACGGTGATTTGAATATTTGAATGGTGATCTGATGGAGCTGGCACGTTGCTGCCATGCATCGGCGATCATATGCATGTATGCCTAATTTTATCCGGTTTCTATTTCTATTTCTATTTTGCACCGCTTCACGTACTCACAAAACCTATACCATATGCCTTCCCCGTGGCATGCATGCATGCATGCATATTCCCCCACCTTTTTATTAATCTTTCATCATCTTTCAATTTTGTTGTCCATAACTTGTCAATCTAAATTTGAGGCTTACTTCCTAGCGTTAACAGTAGCTAGCTAGCCTCTTAAGCTCGAAACAAATTGTGTCGTCTTAAATAAGGTGTGCGTAAATAGATTGTGGCATCACACTATATTACTACTAATCAAATAGATTCTGACGATGGCATATTCCGATCCAACAACAATGACGACCAGTATTGAAATATGAAAGATGCAATCGTCCTCGTCAATAATTGCATACCCATTAAGCCATCAATAATGCTACTAAATAATTCACATGCTATCTTAGACCTTCAAGTTTCGACCAAAACGACTCACCATGTTGTTCGAATCCCTTGTTCCTTTTTTTTTGTATCTCATCTTTACATCACCAGCTCTTTATTTTGATACATAAACATTATAAATAATTGTTTAAAGTATGTTATAAATAAGAAAATAATGTATTCAAAGAAAAAAAAAAATTAAGTTGAATACAAGATAAGACGAGTATATTAGTATATAGAATCGAGCACGTCTTAATATTATTCCCTCCTAGTTTGGGGGCTTAATGCTATTTTTCATACACGAGAATGTTGGACCTATAAGACATATCAACATACAAGTGCGAAGTATAATTTTTCTATTTTTGGACGTAACTTTTTGAATTGGGTCTCAATGACCAACCTTTTGTTTTTTTGATATCTAGTAATAAACCTTATGAAATAAGTATATTGATATTTTTCATACGCCTTTATATATTTCACATAAAAAATGAGGGTGAAATCCTAGGAAATAAAATGTAATGTAGTATTGCATTCATCTATTTATTTGTTCGATTTTAGTCCTTGTGTTTTAAGAACATGGATCAATAATTATAGTATATATCTGCCGCTTAATACAATTTTTTATATCAGCCAAAATAATTCCAATTTTATCAAACATGGCAACTGGCTTGGCCGATTGAGACACTGCAGTATTGTGTACAACTGGTCTGTACCTCATTTTGTAATAATGAGTTTTGTCGGTGATAATAATGTAGTAATATTGTTTAAATAGTACTCCATCCTACAATTACCATATCTCCCTACTGTTTAATATGCACCTAGCCGTCTTAAATAAGATGAAAGTATAATGAAACGGAGCAAGTGTACGCAGTGGCGGAGTTAGGGTGGTTAGCAGAGGCGGTCGCCCCTGCTGGACATTGGAAAATTCGAATTTCTCGGTTAAAATTTTCAATTTTTTTCGAAGCCTACTTTATGGCCTTACCATTTCGTCCCCGCTGTGATTCCACACACCCCCACCCCCAACGGGGAATCCTGGCTCCGTCTTTGAATATACGCATATCATAATTTAAAATAAAAAAAAAAAGTCCTGTACGTAGATTCTATGCATTGGTCGAAATTGGCCTCTTATGATCCAATTAAGGTTATATTTTCTGATGTCTATTCTTGTTGGCTTAGACAATTCTTTTGTTATCTAAATAAATGTTTAATTACCGGAAAAATGGTAGAAAATATGAGATAATAACCTGATGAATATAAAATGGCAAGGAAATAGAAGTGTGAAGGTTAAAAACAAGTAATCTAGATAGTGATACACTCCAATTAAAATAAGTTAGAGATAATAGATAGAGGTAAAAAAGTGATAGTACTCCGTATAAATGAAGCAAGTGTAGGGCGGGTTGATAATAAATAAAGCGTATGTAGAAATAATAAGGAGAAAATTAAAAAAAATGGAGGAAGAATCATACGTCAAGTTATTTGTAGAACAAACGAGTTTGTATAACAGGCTTCTACTTCCACAGACACTGTGTGCCGGATTTCCTCACCTTATTCAGTCTTGGCTTCGCAATTGCTTGTATGCCGCAATTCTGTATTTCATCGCCAGCCTCTTCTGCTTCACCTTCTGGAAGGCCTATTATTCTTCGTCTACAATAACCGGTAGGTATTCAATTCATTCACTTTAATTACTATATATATATATATATATATATATATATATACATATATATACATATATATAATCTTATTATTATTATACATACATATACTACAGGATCCTTTATATCATGGAAAGGAATGGTGGAACAAATCGGTGTGACGTTGAAAGCAGTACCACTAGGCGTATTCCTCCACACCGGAATGGAATACGTTGTAGAAATGGGATGGACTAAATGTTTTCCTCGTATAAGCGATGTCGGTTTACTAGCTTACCTCTCCTACGTACTCGCCTACCTTGTAATCGTCGAGGCAGGCACCTATTGGGTACATCGTTTACTTCATCAAATCAAACCCCTCTACAAACATCTTCATAGGCGCCATCATTTATACCGTAAGGAAGCCAACCTTTCTCCTTTTGCGGGTATGTATATATGTAATTGCATATTACTCTTCATATCAAATACTCGATTGTCCATTCATATAATATCCAATACATTTTATTTTATTTTAATTTATATCTGAAATTTGTTTGGATATCTATTTGGTTGGCAATAACGAATGTAGGTTGGGCAGTGCATCCAGTGGAAGGAATACTGATGGGACTACCACATGGGGTAGCCATGTTTATAGTACCAACCCATTTCACAACGCATCTTGCGCTATTCCTAGCGCAAGGTGCATGGGGTGTTGCCATTCATGACAGAAGTAATGAAATGCATTGGCCGCTTATGGACGCGGGATATCACACTATCCACCATACCTCAAGTCATCACAACTACGGCAACTTCACTATTTGGATGGACCAACTCTTTGGAACTCTTCAAGCCCCCAACTCTAGAAATGCTCCTAGTTATCCTAAACTAGAGGATTAATCAGTTACTTTTATATACCACTATATATACTCCGTATAAGTTTATTGCGTGTGTGTGTGTAATATAGTCCGATATAATTATGTATAAATAAATGTGTGTGATAATTGGAATTGAATAATTAGCAACGACATGGGATAATATCTCAACAAGCTAAGGTGAGAATAATAAACTAGCTAGGATCTATATACTTATGGATTGCGTTATTAAAGTAGAGTAAAAGACAATGTCCATTATCCAAGGAACATTCAAAATTTCAAGGCTTATGCGGATTGGTACTCATGAACTGGAGGATTCAAACCCCGACAATATTCATATAATCATATTCGTCCTCGTGACTTGCGTGTCGTGGCTCCCTTAAAAAAATTGTTGAGCGAGTAGCATGGTTTTAAATAGGATAGGGTATTACTAATTGGGCTTTTGTAATTCAATCCATTGTTTCCACCGGCAGGGAGTTCGCTGCCAATTTGGGCCAACTTTACTAATAGTCATGAACTGGGCCTAACAATACTCGTCAGTTGCCATCCATGAAGATCCATAAACTTTACATCCAGGCCTCTCTACAATGGAACCAAAGACTGTGGCTAAGACTGGGCATTTTATTTTTTTTCCAAAAAAACACGATTTTGATTTACAGTTTATGTGGTCAGTTTTGAAAATCAAGTTATCATAAACCGTAAAACTAGCTAGTTGTACCATTGTAGTTACATTTGACCATAGAATGATCCGTCTGAAACAAGAATTTGTGAAGGATAATAGCCACACAACATTATTTTCGTACACTTTTAACTATTGAGAGAACTCGAATTTACATGCACCTACATGCTCTTGGCCTCTATATTTGGCTCTAATGTTAAATGTTTACATGAAAAGATATAAATGCACACAACAATTTCTTATACTTTTAACTATTGAAAGAATTCGAATTGACAATATTTTTCATGTATTATAAAATACAATTTGAGGGAAAAAATATATATACATGTTGCTTATGATGTACAAATGCTATTTTACTCAAGAATTTGTGTAATAAAGAACGGCAAATTAAAGAAAAAGAAACGAACAAATAGTACTTGTAGACTTGTAGTTGGCTCAACACTAGTATTTGTACGGAGTATAAGCTAAAGAAATGCCAAAATATCCTTGTAAGCCTATTTGATTAAGTAGCCATAAGTTTTATTAAAGATATTAAGTGTAGTTTGATGGTGATTTATAAATGTAGAATGAAGTTTGAATTGAAAAACAAAAACCAAAAAAAAAAGTAGGATGATAACATGAAAAACCTTTTATACCAATAATTAGTAGCTGTCTGCTTTGTGTAATGACCATGTGGCATGCATGCTTTCCAACTCTTGGAAACTTCCTAACTTACATTCTATTCTCTGTACAAATATCCGATTCCAACAAGAAGAATACGGAGTACATACAAGAGAATAACATGAAGGCCTTACTTGTTAAATTTGATTAGCTACTAGTCTATTACTCACTGCTGCCTACAAATTAAAGTTCCACCTTTGATTGATTGACTAAAGATTTTTCCACGCGTCTATTTCTTAATGTTGGATTCTTCTTTTTACTTTATCATCTTTCTCTCAATCCAAATCAATATCTAATTATAGCATCATATTCTAGTAAGGCTCTGTTTGATACTCAGCAGATTATTACTTATATTATTATTAGTAGAAGCAGATTGGTCAAATAGATTACAAATGACAGATTTAATTGACGTGTTTGACTTGTATATTGCAATTAGCATATTTAGTAAAAGTGTTTGGTAATTAGCGGGTTTAGGTTAATAGATTGTTGGATACATGTGTAAATTATAGGCAGATTCAGTTTTTACAAACTACTAAAGTGAATATGCTGGGGAGGGAGGGGGTATCATATTGGAAAACAATAGATTGGAGCTCAATCTACTATTTCAATATGACATTTACCAAACGCGCAATTTAGTAGATTATTGAGTCAAACATGTTAAAAGCCTTTAATTAATATGCTAAAATTTCATTTATCTATTGTTTACCAAACACTCCCTAAACATTAATAATTGAATTTTAAATCGTGTTCTCGTATTACTAACTTTTTCAATTTTACGGGTATCCTTAATCTTTTAAAAACATCACAAATACTCCAAAATTTAAATGAACTTCTTAGAATACCCTAAACGTTCTAATTTGCGTATTCTAAATGTTTAAATTATGCACTTTTGATTGCTTTTTTGGCAATAATTTGTTCAATCATTAATATAAAGTTCCTTTACTCAGTAGTAAATATTTTTTTTAAGAAAACTTAACTGTTTTAAAACTACTTTGCTACATTCAGAGGCTCCAATGATATTTAAAAAAAATGCGAAATACGACGTCAAGTTCCAAAATATATGATGTTATCACGTAGAAAAGCCATAAATACATCAGTGGCCACTGGCCAGGTATTTCTCACTTTTAATTTGCCTCAAAATTTCAACATGTACTTTATTATCATCCAGGGCAAAAAAAATATTTTCAACCTTCTCCACTAATTTCAATAATCATAGGAAAAACTCGTAATTTTCTAATGTAACCCAACAACATGTATATATGTTAACTATATGAACATTTCTCAATTTATATATTTGACAAGATACTCATTGGTCTTAATTATAAGATAAATAGTTCTCACCATCTTGTTTAATGTTTAGTGAATTAAAGCATTTGGAGTACTCCGTATGATTGTGTGAAAATGTTGCAACAAATAATGTATGTGTATGTGTATACAAGTCGTAAATTAGCATTTTAGGATGCATGCATTTGGCAGAAGAAACAGAGAGTAGAAATGAGCAAAGATCGTCAGTGAATACATCAACAAACATATATACAAACAATCAAGTCGAAAGGTGCATGAAATGTGTGTAAAAAAGCAGCAAAGTATGTTTGTTAAGATTGGATTATTAGTGCGGTCGGCTAATGCCCCAATTATATTTTACACTTTCAACCGTTATTATACTTTATAGTCATCACTACACGGTTTCTTACTACGCCAACATACTCTTGTCTACGTGCCTTCGTCTTAATGGTCAATACCCTTTATTGCTCCTCCACCTGTCTTTTTCTATTCTTCTTTTGCTACGTGCTGCTTTTTCATACGTTTACTGGTCCCTGACAGTTTTTGGCCGTTGAACTCTTTGTTTTTTTCCTTGTTAAAATAAAGCAATCCAATCATCTTTTCGTTTTATATCCTCTTTTTAAGCCTATTACTAAGTTTATAACCATAATCATAAATTCACTTTTTCCTCAATTTAAATGTTCCTATTATCTTCCGCATAATCAGCATGCTCCTTATTTATTGCATCCTTTATTTTCAATTATATTAAAACCATGTGATGACGTGATTTATTAAAAGACCAATCAACTTAATTAGGACATCCCACGATTCCCACCCATATATCCTCTAATCCCTAAAATATCTATGTTCTCTATTAAGACGAACATATCCATATTAATAAGATTAAGTATTAATAAGATTAAAACCATATATTTCTCATTCACTTGAATAGATGAGAGAAGCCCTTTTATAATCTCTACGCATTTAGGTTTTGTTTCATCTATTATATCCTTGATACTCCCTCTCATCCTCTCCAAAGGTAACATATGGGAGTGAGTAGTTGTCAGTTAACATTTACATCATTACATGTGTATGTTTTCTTTGGTTTTACATATGTATATAAACTATATACGCGTGTACTTGTATATTTATATACTCCCTCTATACCAGACCAATGGTGACGTGGTAAAAAAAACGGAATTTAAGAAAAGAGGGTAAAAGTAAGGGCAAATATGGAAAGTAATGTTAGGTTGGTGGGGTAGTAGTTGGGTTAAAATATTGTTAAATGTTGAGTTGGTGGGGATTAATGGGTTATTATTTGGGTGGAAAGTTTGGCTCACTAAGGGTATAAGAGTAAATAATAGGCTATTTATGGTATGTAACCATTTGTATGGTACGGCCGAAATAGGCAACTGTAACCATTGGTCTGGTATGGAGGGAGTACTCCCCTCTCATTTTCCATATTGTTCCCTTTTCTTTTGAACAAAAGAATTAAGGGAATCGATGTGAACCACACAATACACATGACCCCACATCAAATTAATTTTGGACCACACAAAGTTGTCCAAAAAAGAAAAGAGGGGACAAAGAGGAAAGTGGATGAAAAGGGAAAGGGGAACAATATAGGAAATGAGAGGGAGTATAAAAAATAGAGATAAGGTAAGGAAAACGAAAATAATAGTGAAAAAGAGATACGCATGGGAATAAAATGTGAGGAATAGACATGTACTCATTTAGGGATGAAGGAAATAGTAGTAGGACCCGGGACAAAATACCGACAAAGAGATTGAGCCCATTAGGAAGGCCCACCATATCATAACGGTTTGAGTTGCATAATGACTAATGACTCACCAATATGGTCAAGCCTCAAGCCCCATTTGGTCAAGCTCTACCCCCATTACGAAGTACTCCCTCTTATTCAGGGTTTTCTTCCCTATTTCCTTTTTCGGTTATTCAGGTTTTCTTCCCTATTTCCTTTTTTGGGTTGATTTGTGTGGTCCAAATTCAATGGTGTGTTTTGTGTGGTCCAAATTCACTCTCTTATTTCTTAATGGAAAATGAAAGGGGAAGAAAACAGTGAATAGGAGGGAGTATTATTTTCCATGTCCCAATAATGTGGAGATGTTACCTCATCACTTGTGTTATCCGTCCTCTTTTCTTTTTTATTTTAGGATAATTTACGCGGTATTCTTGTAAAGTTGTAGTTTACTACTTTGCATGAAATATCCTAATTTTTAATCCGAAAAGCTTGAAGATGTCATAACTCGTGTTTACGAGCCCAGAAAATGAAGATTTTTTTTTTCAAATCGATCATTTTTTCAAGAGATCGATTTGAAAAAAAAATTTTGACGAGTTTCGAACTCGTGACCAAGAGTTATGGTCACTCAAAGCTTGTTCGGACAAAAAAACTTTGACGTACAAAAACTCCTAGCCACGCGATCCAAATGCGACAATTTTTTTTTTTTCAAATCGTAGTTCTCGGAAAGATGATCAATTTGGAAAAAAAAAATCGTCACTTTCTGATCTCGTAAATACGAGTTATAGCCCCTTTATGTTTTCGTATCAAAAATTTGGGATTTTAAGCAAAGTTGCAAACCTCAAGGGAACCACCTGAACTATTCATTTTATTTTTCCTTTTCTTTGTCTGCCTAGAAGCAATTTCCCAATCCTAAATTGTTCGTCATTATTATGACAAATGATTGAGACAAACAGAGACATATTATCTATCACAACTCACGAGTGACGCAAACTTATGTCGCAACTAAAAAACATTGATAATATTATTACATCCAACAAAATATAAATCTATATAAGTAAGACAATGCTCAAATTAAAGAAAAACAAGTCTCCCTTGTGGCGGGTATATCCGTCACAAGTTTCCGACGGGTTAAATACTACCTACATGGGTAGATAAGATAAAACAGAATGCGCTATTCCCTAGATAATTTGCTTTTGTCTTGTCTTTCTATGTGAGTAACGTTGTATTTGACCCATCCTAAAGTTGCGACAGATATGTCTGTCATCAATGAGAATTTATGATTAAAAAAATGAGAAATGAGCTAAAAAAGAGTGAGACTAGGAATAAATATATAAGGACCCTTGATGTGTTGGTAATATGTAGATGGGTGAATAAGAGTGCATGGACGGTTATTGGAATAGAGTTTCTAGTTTCGAGTGGCATATGTATGTATCTCATTATGAGTTATGACCCCCATAACTTCTTCTTCTTCTTCATATCCTTTTTAACATGGAATCCCTTTAATGAGTGTTATTCCATTATTATCCATGTTCCAGCTTAATGTTGGTGACGACTTCCTTTTACGTAACAATGTGGCAGATTTAGCTTTTGATTACTAGGGCTATAGCCCTAAATAAATTAACAAATAGGAGTACAATTTATTGCAGTAAGATTACATAAACTGAGTGTAGCGGAGGTGGTAGCTTAGTTATTTACCTACCAAGAAGACATGGGTACAACATTTTTATTTAAGGGGTTTGAATCTAAATATTCAAGCGGTTTTTGGGTAAAAAAGTAAAGATTTATTTTATTTAGCCTACAACTTGGACAAAATACACAAAAAAGTTTCACTTTCCGAGTGACTTGGAACCCGAAAACTCATACACAGATCTGCCAAAGGTTTGAATTTTTCGTTAACCAATACGTTTTCAACTGTCTATAAATTTAGCCCTAGATGAATTTTATTCCGGGTTCCACCCCTGACTTAGCGTATACGTATTTCACGTCATGAATACAATACCCTAATTAGGTTTTCTAGAGAAATTATAAAACTCGAACAAAATAGGTCATTTTATATCCCTAGCCTACGCATACACAGTCTGAATAATATAGAAACAA